>OMLM01018752.1:32031-45411 GCA_900302695.1 Helostoma temminkii | reverse complement strand
GGGGAGGAGAGGAGAGAGGGGAGGGGAGGAGAGAGGGGAGGGGAGGAGAGAGGGGAGGAGAGAGGGGAGGGGAGGAGAGAGGGGAGGAGAGCAGGGAGGTGAGGAGAGAGACAGCAGAGCCAGCGTTAAAACCTGGTACACAACATGTTGGTCTGTGACCAGTTCAGAGCTGCATTGGTTTGTTACAGATCAGTGAATCAGGACAGAAATCATTTACATTTAGTCATTTACAGACGTTTTTATCCAAAGCGACTTACAAGTGAGGTACAAAACAACAAAACTCTAAGTCAAGGAGAAAAACTAAATTAAACCAAAGCACTATCAGGAGAAGTGTGTTCGTTTAATGAGATATGTGAGAGAGATTTTTATTTTATAAGGAAGTGCATTTTGAGTGCAAAGAAAGTTCTGGAAAAGTTCTGTCTTCAATCGTACAGAGCTTCTGTGTGGGACACACCAGACCAGAACCTGGACCCGAATCAGAACCTTTTACACGCGTGAAAAGCGAATAATATTTGGCAGTTACTTCACACACAACCCAGAAACCTCTGCTTCAGAAGGATGTGAGGAACCAACACAGTACTCACTCTGTCCACACTGTCCAGCTCTGGTGTTTCATCTCCACCTGACTCACTGTGGGCCCCGCCCAACACTGCACCACACCCTCCTCAGCACCATTAGTCACCACAGCTCAGCCATCAATGATTTTACTCACCACTCGTCACTCACCTACAAACTGAACAGTCTGTTTTACTTCGGCAGGACGTTCATAGTGTGGAACACACTGTACACCGACTGATTTCACAGAACTACTAACAAACTTATTAATTTCAGCTGTAGAACTAATTATAAAAATTTATATAATTATTGATATTCTGACATCAGGTGCCACAGTGGCTGAGTGGTTAAGGCGATGGACTTAAGATCCATTGGGGCTCTGCCCTTCACAGGTTCGAATCCTGTCTGTGGCGTTTTTATAGGATGAGGAAGTGATTTGACTTTTATTCAAACAGGTTTCAAAAAGACACAAACCATTTTTTCTAGATCATTTCAATAAATAAACAACTGTTGATGAGTAAAAATGAAAGCACTGAGGGAAACACCAAAGATTTCAGATACGCCGAAACCCACATCCTCTTAGTCATAAGCGTAGACAGAAGGTTGAGCGCTCTACAGTTCAGTGTCAGCTGAGTGAAACCACACTGACTAGTATCCCCACCACAGTTACTGTAACCAGTAACTACACACTGGATCGCGTCCAACTGGGACAAAGGAAAAACATACTGTGACTCACCTACTGGTTAATCACACCCTTCAGACGAAAGCTCAGTCAGACATTATCTGATCTCTTCACCGCGGAGCGAACAGCTGCAGTGGCTGAGCGGTTCAGGTGACGGACTTAAGATCCATCAGCAAATCCCTGCGCAGGTTCGAATCCTGCCTGTAGCGTTCTATATTATTTTATATCTCCAACAGGATTCAACTGGTTCCCCGTGACGATTTAAACAAATGATCTGGCTCCAGTCAAAATGAAAGTAACAAAGGCTTCACATGCAAATTAAACCCACATCCTAACTACACAGCCTTCAGCCTGGCTTCATTTTCCACCACATGACTACAGACAGTATCTCACATTGGTCAGCAGAGACGTTCAGAAACATATGCAACTCCCATGTGCCTCTCTGTGCACAGCTTTAGCAAAGAGGAAATACACTTGTCAGTCAGCACTTTGGAGCATGGAAAATATTTTGAATGTAAACCAGTTCCTCATTCTGTTAAAATGAGGTAAAAACCAGCTGAAATGGTTTGGACTATAAATGTCCATCGGTTCTTATACAGTGAAGACTGATGTGAGCCTTTCACCATCTAATAACCTTAGAACAGCACAGGTACTTTAGCGTCATAGACTAGCTACTGCTAGTGCTGCTGGAGACTGTTACTCTTTTCTAAAAACATTTATAGTGACGAACACACTGCACCGCAGCTTCACAGAAGAATTAACAAACCTATCAATTTGGAACCAATCATAACGATTCATCTTTCATCGTTTCAATGAGAGACAGCAGCAGCTGCGGTGGCCGAGTGGTTAAGGCGATGGACTTATGATCCACTGGGGTTTCCCTTCGCAGGTTCGAATCCTGCTCGCAGCGTTTTTATAGGATGAGGAAGTGATTTGATTTGTGTTCAAAAGGTTTCAAATCATCGAGAAGAACTGGTTAAACAAATAAACAACTGTCAGTAAAAATGAAAGCACTGAGGGAAACACCAAAGATTTCAGATACGCCTGAACCCACATCATCTTAGTCATAAGCGTAGACAGGAGGTTGAGCGCATTACAGTTCAGTGTCAGCCGAGTGAAACACAATGACTAGTAACTTCTGAACAACCAGCACGTCACACTGACAGAACTATACATTTATCTGGTTCCTCAAATCCCCACCACAGTTACTGTAACCAGGTTACACTACGATACACACTGAACCCAGTCCAACTGGGACAGTGTGACTGGAAAACAAATGGAAGACGACACTGTTACTCACCCGCTGGCTTCATTTTCTACCACATGTCCAGAGACAGTATCTCACACTGGTCAGCAGAAGAAGTTCAAAAACATATGCAACTCTCATGTGCCTCTGTGCACAGCTTTAGAAAAATCACGCAGCAACAGTCAGACAGGAAATTCAATTCAGTCAGTCAGCACGTCGGGGCATGGAAAGAGTTTTCAATGTAAACCAGTTCCTCATTCTGTTGAAGTAAAACCAGCTGAAATGGTTTGGACTATAATTGTTTTAAACTGTGAGGACTGACGTGAACTTTTCACCATCTAATAACCTTATTAGAACAGCACAGGTACTAGTGTCATTCAAAACATACAGACGTCGTGCACACTGACGTGTGGCACGTCTGTATTCTTTTTATGATTTTTACGATAGCGATATTTCGACCTTAAAAATGTGCTAATATAGATCCTGCACTGTGAGGTTAACTGTTCTGATTAAGATTCAGCGTTAAATGACGACGACAGATGAGCAGAAATCTTTATTTGACATTTAAATGTGTTTACACTCAGGTTACATCAGTCTGGGTGAAGCGTCCAAGGCTGCGTTGGTCAATCACTGTTAGGCGACAGACGTCTCAGTGGGATGTTTACGCTACAGCAGCCGTGGACGGGACCACACCCAAGTTGTGGGTTGTCCCCTAATGAGTTCTAGACTGGCTCCTGTTGGGTGGCAGCCACTTCCAGCAGCTCCTCTCGTCACGTGCTGGGTTTTGTCGGCTCGTCTTCCTCCAGCTCATGTTGTTGCTCTTCTGAACTGATGGGACACGTGGACTTACTGGGAATGTTCTGGTTCCCCACTTTTGAGAACTTCTGATGACTTTATCTGGAGGCACACATTACGATGGATACAGCATTTTTTCAGCTAGCACGCTATTAGCTACTAGCTCTCAGCCATGCTAAACGAAGGCCTGATCCAGGAGAGAGACGCTGAAATCCACCAGGAGCTGAGGAGAAGTGCTGGGAAACCACAGTAAAATGGACCAGTCCTCCAGAGCAGAACGGGACATGTCCCCGAGGGGCAATTTAAAAGAGCATCAGAGGCTGAAAACAGACACAACATCACACACAGTAAACACACAGCATTAAAAACTAAAAACACATAATAAAACTCTACATCTAACAGTGCTTCAGTTTTAACAGGTATTCATGTACACAGTGGGTCAGCTGGACGAAGGTCATCTTCCTCCCATGTGTCCTGGACTGTGAAGTCTGCGTCCTGTTTCACAGTCAGCCGGTCACACGAGGCAGTGAGAGATCGAACTTCAACCGGTCAGCAGTCGCTTTCTGTTCTGCAGAGAAACCAGCAAGTGAAAGAGAAGGTTGTTGCACTTTCAGAGTCCTCGTTAGTCCTGAATGAGTTCCTCAGTAGGTCCCGTCTGTGGTGGCTTTTCTTTTCTTTTTTTTCTTTATACTTCTGGGTGCCATCTAATCTAAAACCGTGTGACAGCTGGGGTGCAGATCAGTTGACCTTCTGCCTGCTACAGGATGATTTTGGTGGTGATCAGGTGTATGTGAGTATGTACAGTGCGTGGATATTACGTTTGTGTAAAAATGTTTGCACATTTCACGGTTCATCTGTGCAGGACTTAAGGAGTCTGGAGCTGATGCCATCTGGTCCAGCTGCTTTCCTTGCCTTGATCTTCCTCAGCTCAGCTGAAAAGAGCAGGGGTGAGCAGGAGGCTCTGTACTGCAGCGGTGGCTGAGTCCAGTGAGATGTGAAGTGGTTTGCTGAGATGAGGCAGAGATGTAAAGGACTGTTGCTGTGGGGGGTAGTCCAGGTGTCGAGGAGTTTGAATGCAGGTCCCCCTCAGCCTGTGAGTGGGGTGATTTGTAGCCAGAGATGGTTATCAGGCTTCTCCACACACCACTGACGTTCTGCTGCTACAGCTGCTCCTCCATCTTCCTCCTGTAGTTGGCCTTCCGCTCCCGGATCTTCCTCCTTCCTCAGCTCCTTCTGCACCCTCCTCAGCCCCTCCTTGTTCCCGGATTTGAAAGCTCTCTTCCTCTACTTTAGGAGCTTTAATATCCAGGGCGTTCCACAGCTTGTTGTTTGTAAAACACGGTACCACCTCAGAGGGGACAGTGTTTTCAAAGCAGAAGTTTATGTAGTCGGTTATACAGTCTGTAAGGCCACTGATGTCCTCCCCATGTGGGTCACAGAGCTCCATCCACACAGTGGTGTCGAAACAGTCCCTGAGAGCCTCCTCGCTCTCAGCAGTCCACCTCAACAGTCTGCCTCCTTGGCGTTGGCATAGAACAAGTCCAATATTGTATTGTCTCTGGTGGGACAGGTGACACACTGTGTGTATGTGGGCTGAACAGATGAGGGAGGCGCATGGTTGAAGTCCCCAGAGGTGAGGAAAAGGGCCTGTGGTGCTGTGTCTTCAGCTGGTGACCGAGAGCAGAGTGTCAGAGGCTGTGTCAGCGTTAGCAGAGGGGGGACGTACACAGCAATGTGTAAACTCCCGTGGTAGATAGAATGGCCTCATGCTAACCGCTAACAGTTCAATGTCTCTGTCGCACAGTTGTTGCACAATTGTGCAGTGTCCCGGTTTACACCATCTCACATTCACAAACACAGCCAGTCCTCCTCCTTTCCTCTTACCGCTGTCCTTCGTCCTGTCTGCCCTCAGCAGATGAAAGTTGTCCAGTAAAACAGTAGAGTCTAGGATGAGCGGTGTCAGCAGGTCTCCGTGAACAGAAGGACACTCTCTCTCTCTGTATTCCCGCTGATGCAGTGTCGCCAGCTCGTCCGTCTTGTTAGGAAGAGACCTAACGTTTCCCATGATGACGGAGAGAGAACAGGTCTGAAGTGTCTCTTCTTTTCCTAAAGTTTTGTCCTGGAGCAGCGTCCTCAGCGTGTCTTCCGTAGCAGCTCTGCGGGGATCCGGTGTCTGTCCCTGGGACACTACAGCGCTGCGCAACGCGAGCAGCTGTCCCTCACTGGAAACAGTGCGCACATGAGGTCCAGTGCACATTGTTGACCTAGAGCAGGGGTGTCAAACCTAGACCCGACCTAGACATGTTAGTGAAGCTACAGGTTTGTGGCGTGCTGAACTTGAAAAATATATGTACAAACTACACACACACGCCAGTGAGCTGAGTAAACTTCAAAAAGGTAAAAAAAGTAGAAAAAAAAGAGGAGGAAAGAGAAGAAATAGATGAGAGCGGGAGTCACTGTTATAAGTCACCTGTAATAAAGAAAATGTTTTGTTATTTAAATTAAAATTTCAAGTGGTTCAGGAGATGACAGCAGCGTCCAGTGGAGAGGTGCCGCCAGATGTGATCAAGCGTGTGAACATCTGTAAATCGCGAAGCGTTGGATGAAATCTGCTGCGTCACGGTGCCACCGCCTCTGCGAAGGTCACTGTTAAACAGTCAACATGTCAGCTTTGTCCTCTTCCGCCGCACAGCAGCTTCAAAATGAAAAGAGCCTCACCTCATGTGTCACATTCAAACAGTGCAGCGAGCAGACGGGTTTAAATGTGACCCGCAGCCTCCACGTCAGCTCTGACGTAGCTGGACTGAGCTCTGCTGAAAGGCGGAAACAAGGCCGCCATTTTGTTACACAAAGTTTAATCCGTGTTTTTATGGAAGTATTTACTTCACTTGGTTACCTCCATCATGTGGAGTCAGTGTCTTCACACTGAGGCCTACCGATGTAGTCACACACGGCGAAAGTACTCTCTCTCCTGGGTAACGTTACACTACTCACTCCGTTACAGCCTGTACTCACACACTAGCTGAGCTGACCCAACGCTCAGACATATAAAACTATAAAACAGCGCTAGAACCGTGTAAGGTTTCGGCATCTTACCGCAGGAGAAGCGGCTCAAACCCCGCACCGTCTCCGGCCGCCATGACGGGGACCTGCCGTTGTTCTCCGTCCGCCATTACTGCAGCCTCGAGGAGCCGACGGGCAAGTCCTGGCGCTCTTCGCTCGTTCCTTCTCTCCCGTCCTCCGTCCTCCGCCGACAGCAGGACGACACCAGCTCCACTTTATGTCCCTGTTTGTTTAAAATGACACTGAAGTTGTTGTTTAACGCGCTAACGTTGCTCCTCACCGCGGCTCCCGCAGCAGACCACCTCCCTTCGCGGAAGTATCGCGATAGTCTATGGACCCTCGTCGCCAACGTGCCAGAAATTGCGTGACCGCCTCGTAAGAAGCGCGCTGACGTCACACGGGCGTCACGCCGGCTTGGACTTTCAGACCTACACCAACTTTACTGCAGAAAAAATACTTTAATAGCAGAAAGTGAATGTGTGACTAGTAAGAGACATGAATTTAAAAGGTGGAGCTCCACCGTCCAGAGGTGAGGGCATCTCCACATGAATACAGTAACAATAATAAGGTATTTCTTTAAATCACTTAAGATTCACTGGATCTTTATGGAAGTTTGTTCCCCATCACTTCCTCTTGTTGGCGGCCTCAGCTTGTTGTTGTTATAAAACCCTTATAAAACCCTTTCATAGTAAAAAGTGTTAGTCCTTTTTAAACAAAGTCGGCTGATTATGTACATTTACACACTTAGTCATTTGGCAGGTGACTAAGTCTAAGAGGCAGCAAAAGTCTAAGAAAAATCAGAGATGATCACTCTTATCAAAAGGTTTTAAAGAATCAACAGGACCGTGTATTGTTGGATGTGGTGGAGACAGTCATGCTAGAGATATACCTGCAGTTAACAGCGTAGTCAGACTCACAACATGGTGCTGTCACGTTCTCAGCGTAGGGTTTTCTAGGAGACGCTGGTTCACGTCTCCTAGAATTAACATGAAGGACCAGCAGATTGTAATCTTGTGGAGTCCAGCAGGCCGCAGTGTATTTACAATATAAAGTACTGTGTTTTTGCTGTACGGTTAAAACTGCAAAAGTTTGCTTATAAGGTATGCTACTTTAAGTAGTGGATCACTTACTGCATCTCATCATTATTGTTCTCGTGTTGTTATGATTTACATATTAGTGAGTCAGTAAAGTGAGTTCTGAACTGATGAAGTCTTCTGGATGGAAGACGAAACGTCTTCAAGAGTCAAGAAACAAGTCCAGTTGTTACTGAACAGAAGCTTCAAGAACAAAATGAATTTAATTTAATTTGACATTTCACCTCGTGTCGTTTCACACTGATTCAGTAAGTGATTACACTTACAGTGCTGTGAAATAGTAACCTCCCCTAACTAATTCATGAATGAACTGTCGTTTTTGGAAAACTGAGTTCAGTTTGACTTGCCACACACAGACCTGATTACTACCAGACCTGTTGAATCAAGAAATTATTCATCTCAAAGCTGTTTGACATAGTGAAGCTGGTAGATCTCAAAAGCAGAACATCATGCTGCGATCCAAAGTAAATATATAACACAGCATTTAACTGAAAGATGGTCACATCAACCATCAAACACAAGGGTGGTAGTGTGCTGGTCTGGTGCTGCTTTGCAGTGGCCTACATTTACATACATTTACATTTAGTCATGTGGCAGACGCTTTTATTCAGAGTGAATTACAAGTGAGGGACGAAGCAGAAAAAGTTAGGGTCAGGGAGAAAAACTGTAAAGTGAAGTACTATCAGAAAAGTGTGTCCACTTCATGAGATGTAAGTGCAGGAAAGGAAAGGTTGTTTTTATTTGTTGTTGTTTGTTTGTTTTTTGTGGAAAGTGCATTTTAAGTGAATAGAAAGTTACAGAAAAGAATTCAAACACTTCTACAGGAAGAGTGGGTCGATTGCAGTTGTTACGGACAAGAGTGGAACAACCAGTTATTCGGTTTAGGATGCAATTACTTTTTCACACAGGAGCAGGCAGGTCTGGACAGATTGTTTTGTATTTACGCAGGTTATCTTTGTGTAATATTAAAATAAGTCATGTAGGCGTGACACATGCAAAGAAGTAAAAAAAATAAATAAATAAAGTAAATAAAGAAGAAGCACAGTGGTGTGTAGACCTGCTATACAGTGCTAACGTTTAGAAATATGCTTCAGTCTCTTCACAGTCTCAGGTGTGGATCTGTAGCTGGTTTGCTGGTGACCTAACGACTTAATGTGTTCGAGCCATCAGACTTTTGGAGAAACAACCATGTTCTTTTGTTTAATTGCTGCTTATTCAACGTACTTACACTGACGACACACAGCTCAGATCCTCAGATCTACTGATTGTGCAGGCGCTGGTCATATCCCGTCTCGATTACTGCAATGCCCTGTAACTTTCTATGCACTTAAATACACTACCAAAAAGCACTTTCTTAAAAAACCCACAACAAGAAAAACAACTTTCTTGCACTTACATCTCATGAAACTGTCACACTTCTTCTGAAAGTGCTTTGCTGTAAAGTTTTCCTCCTCGACTGTTCCTCACTGTAAGTCTCTTTGGATAAACGCATCTGTCAAATTACTTCGAAGTTATTTACTTACAAACTAGAGCATCAATAATTATAACCCAATCACATGTGAAAAGCCACCCTGTACAAAAAGTACTTTTACCTTTATTTACTTCAAATTATGTCTGAACAAATACTTTTGTGCTGAAGTGTTGCTTTGAATACAGGAGCAGCGTTTCCACACTGCAGTTTTACTATTTTTCCACCACTGAAAGCCAGACACTAAAAATAACTGTGATCTGTGGCTTTTACTTTGCTACAGACCCACACATGGAAGCATTTATTTTGAAAGGACAGCAGCCAGTTAAAAAATGTGTTTGGAAAATTCTGCAGGTGAAACGAACAACAACCTGACTGACCTGCTCATCAGGTAACGCCTTGGTTCATGTTCACAGCATTTCTATATGAGTATTAAACATGTCTCAGCTTAAACATGTCTTATCTCAGAAATGTTTCTGAGACTAAAAACGTCAGACTATGTTATGAAGATAGAGTCAATACAGTCAACAACATCAGTTAGTGTCTCACAGACGTCTGCTGCTGCAGTAAATCTGTAGATGTGACACGAACAGGTAAAACCGAACAGACTGAAGCTGCTCAGACACTCGTTCAGCAGCTGTAATGTTCGTTTCCACCGCAGTAAATAAATAATATTAATAAAACAACAGAGTCGTGTTTCACTCACCACTGAGCTGCTGCTGCTTCAGCTCCTCTCAGTCAAATCAGGCTGTGTGACTACACCTGCACAGGTGAGAGGAGGAAGTGACAGCGATGTTTAAAGAGATCACGTCTGATACTGAAACACCAGGACAGGACATTATTAAAACATGTAGTTATTAATGTTCACACCGTGACTGTGTCACAGACTGATGGTACCTGTGAGGTGACCATGTGACACACCTGTCCGCTCAGCGTCTCACCTGCAGCACGTCTGGAACCAGCAGATGGTTTCTGGATCGGATCAGCAGGTTCAGTTACATAAGTGTCTGATTGACAGCTGGACCAGCTGTGTCCTCAGTGTCCTCTGAGGGTGTCAGGACCGTGCTCTGAGGGTCCAGAGCGTCTTCATGGGTCATGTGTCTTCTGCAGCGTCCACAGTGTCCAACAGCGCCTAAAGACGCCGATGTCTGCGTCTCACAGTGACAAAGTGGACTGTCAGGTCTCCAGATGTGCATGAAGACAAATGTGTGTGTGTGTGTGTGTGTGGACGGTGTAATCCCTGCAGTCAAATAATCTGTAATCTGTAATCCCAGTGAGAAACATACTGACGACCAGCTGCAGACACTGAGCTGTCCACACGTCCTCTGTCCTCGTCAATAATACGACTGCAACTGGCCAGAAGAGACCAGAGAGACAGCAGGTGTCCACACACAGCTCACGTCCTCCTGTCCTCAGACACACACATGGTCCCTAGTGTAGATCTGACAGGAAGTGAAGGATTAAAGTGACGGACACATGATATGATGGATTAAGGACAGAAAAGGCACAACGCAGACTCAGATTACAGTCTGTCCACTGATGGCCCTGGTCTGATGCTCCTGGTCTGACAACAGTCCACTGATGCTCCTGGTCTGATGGTCCTGGTCTGATGGTCCTGGTCTGACACCAGTCCACTGATGCTCCTGGTCTGACACCAGTCCACTGATGGCCCTGGAGGACAGACAGCATGGTGTCCTCTCTCTAACAGACCCAGTCACAGCTTTCTTTACATTTTTCTTCTGGACCTTCAAACATGGTTTTCCTGCTTCCTGATCTTCTAAACGCTGCAGGACAAACTAACATTCAGACATAATCTAGTTCACAGTGAGGTGCGTTCAGGGACCAGCCTCTATGTGACTGACTGTTGTAAAGTCACACAGCTCAGTGAAAACCACCACAGACACGAGAAACAAACTTCTGTAAAACAAAGTGTTCTAAACAATCTGAACTGAATCACTAAATAAAACACAGTCTCATTATTTGTATTAGTGTTGTGTCTGTTTGTCCCTCTGGGATTATTGGTGTCTGTGGTCCTACAGAGGAGTGGTGGGGGTCTTTTCCAGTCCATCTTCTCTTAGTCCGGCCCTGCAGCAGCAGAAGGACGGTGAGAAAAGCCTCACATCAAACCTTTTTATTTATTTACTCTCCACCATTTTACTGCTCAGAGCAGCAGAACGCGACTGAAAACTGTGAACTGGTCCTTTACAGACACAGTTCAGTGGTTTAAACCAGTTAGAGACGACAGGTGGTGTCGCTGTGGTCGCAGACGTCATCGCACTGCGATGAAATATCTTTAATATCCAGTTTTTCTGAACTGATCACAGCTGTAAATGATGAATCTACAGGTCGTTTGGTTTCTAAAACACAGAAACGTGTGAAGAACTAAACATATTTTACATTTGAGAATCAGTTTTTTCACTTTTTTAATTTTAAAAATCTGAAAAATAAAACTGTAAGTACAGTGTTGTATCAAGGCGGTGGTGTCACGTGTCTCTGGATTAACAGACAGGACTACAGACCCAGTTCTGGGGGTCCAGCAGGTCCTGGCTCCTCATGATAGGACTAACTGCTCAGTCTGAACCTGCTGGATCAGGATCTGGACTGAAACCATATTTGCAGAGTCTCAGTGGTTCAGGTACAAATCCTCAGGTTACAGGTCGAAGTCAGATTTGATCAGAGGACAGGAGTAGACGGTTAATCCTAAATGTGTGTGTGTGAGGGGGATTAGAGGGGGATACATTTGGTCGGAGGCCGTATCAACATCTGCACTCAGAGTTTGGTATTTTGGTTTTTTAATCCCGGTCGTTAGCGACACAGGACAACGTGATCTGCGCTGTGATTGGTGGGATTACACTGTCAGGATTAATGTGAGGACGAGCGCAGCACAGACACAGACGGAGGACGGACGCTGAGGACGGTGGACACCAGAGCTCTGAACAGGTAGGACTCAGTTTAAACTGTTTCAATACTTTTTCATTTTACTGTAATATAATGTAGTATTATGTATTAGTATTACTACTTTCATTATAATTATGTATGAAACTGTCATTAATATTTATACACTGAGAGTATAACCAACCACACATCACTTTCCTCTCTGATAAATAAACAGTTTAACAAGTTTGATCGCTGCAGTTTTAACTGTGAGCTGCCAGGACTCTAATACAGAACACGTTTGTTTATAAACTACAGGAATATAATTAATCTGTCAAATTCATATTTATTGAGATATATAATAAATTACAGTGTTTGTACATTTATACAGTTTTACAAAAACCAGTGTAACTTAGAACATTTACTACAGTATAACACTGTACTAAAGTATTTTCATAATTTATCACAGATCATAAATGTATTAAAATCGGTTTTATTTTTAGCTGCAACATCAGTGTTTACAATTGAATATGATATAATATAATAAATATAATCTAATCCAATATACTTTGTTATAAATAATAAGTCGTTTTATTTTTGTACTTGAAGTGTAATGTTGAATACTGAACTTTGTAACTTTTCATTTGTGCTTTTAAAAAGTGAAGAAACTATAAGTTATATAAAGAAAAAAACTACACCATCATCACATTAATTATCAATGTGGACAAACATCCAGGAGGTCAAGAGGTCAGAGTGATTATATGGTAACTATACCACAAATGTTAGCTTTAGCATTAGCATTAGCATCAGCGCTAACATCTCCTCTGTCCACCTGCAGCGTCGGACATGTTTGCAGGTCGGGCCTCGGCGGCAGGAGCCGCTGCCGTGCCGTCTCCAGGGCTGACGGGAGGAAAAGGCGGGAAGTTCTCAGTGGAGGAGCTGTATGGGTTCACCAAGAAGCCAAAGGTGAACAGAGGGAATTCTGGGAAACCAGACAAAGCTGATGTGAAGAAAGAAACCAAAGAGAAAGAGGAGTCGGTTCTGGCCTCACAGATCCTCGAGGCCGCCAGGAGGCTGATGGAGCGACGGCGGCTCGAGATCTACCTGAAGGAGTGTAACATCACAATGGAGCAGCGCCTCATGCCGTACAGGTGAGACGGGGGCCGTACACATGAAATACAGGTCAAAGACAGAAACACAATTGAGACAGGTGAGATTAGCAAATTACAGGTCAGACAGGTGAAGTACAGGTAAGACTGGTGAAGTACAGGTGAGACGCATGAAGTACAGGTAAGACTGGTGAAGTACAGATGAGACAGGTGAAGTACAGGTGAGACGGGGGCCGTATACACGAAATACAGGTGATATACAGGTCAAAGACAGAAACACAATTGAGACAGGTGAGATTACCAAATTACAGATGAGACAGGTGAAGTACAGGTGAGACGCATGAAGTACAGGTAAGACTGGTGAAGTACAGATGAGACGGATGACTCCAAACTTTAAGCTAAACATAAAATATAACACACTATGGATATTTAATATAGTACTCTACATATAAACATGTAGTTTTATTGATATATTGTTGTAAAAGTACACATTT
>OMLM01018752.1:20478-31710 GCA_900302695.1 Helostoma temminkii | reverse complement strand
GCCAGGAGGCTGATGGAGCGACGGCGGCTCGAGATCTACCTGAAGGAGTGTAACATCACAATGGAGCAGCGCCTCATGCCGTACAGGTGAGACGGGGGCCGTACACATGAAATACAGGTCAAAGACAGAAACACAATTGAGACAGGTGAGATTAGCAAATTACAGGTCAGACAGGTGAAGTACAGGTGAGACGCATGAAGTACAGGTAAGACTGGTGAAGTACAGATGAGACGGATGAAGTACAGGTAAGACTGGTGAAGTACAGATGAAACAGGTGACTCCAAACTTTAAGCTAAACATAAAATATAACACACTATGGATATTTAATATAGTACTCTACATATAAACATGTAGTTTTATTGATATATTGTTGTAAAAGTACACATTTGGACCACGAGTCCACCTGCACAAAACTGCAGTAGAAAAACATCAGGTTTAGTGTCTGTGTTACTTTAGTTAGTTCTGTTCTGGTTTGTGTGGATCTGTGATGTGTTTATGGACCCATCAGGTTGTAGTGACATGGTCTGACCACAGGAGGACACTAGTGTACTGACACTGGGCAGCAGGTACACAGACAGAACTCCATCCAGAACTCCATTCACTTTTCTCTGCATTTCACAAATGTATTACTTTATAGTCCATAGTTCATTTCATGTGGGTTTCTTCTCTGTTTATTACATAACCAGCAGATGTTTCATTGTTTCTGCCTGGTTCTGTGTGCTGGTTCTGCTGCTGCTACTGGTTCTGTGTGCTGGTTCTATGGACATACTTGTTCTGTGTGCTGGTTCTGCTGGTGCTACTGGTTCTGTGTGCTGGTTCTATGGACATACTTGTTCTGTGGGCTGGTTCTGCTGGTGCTACTGGTTAGGTGTGCTGGTTCTGCTGGACCTACTTTTTCTGTGTGCTGGTGCTACTGTTTCTGCTAGTTATACTGGTGCTACTGGTGTTACTGGTCAGACTGGAGGACTGGGTTCAGTCTTTAATCAGCCCAGTGTGTTCAGAGTGTGAACTGAATGTTGTACTGACTGTGTACTGGATATTTACTGTGTGGACTCTGTGTGTATTCTGCAGTACTCTCTATGTACTTCAGCTTTTTGAGGGTAGGGCCAATAGCAATAATCTCTGCACCAACACAGCGCAACATTATAGTACTAATACACACTAATGCAGTACTGATAACCATATATGCAGAAATAATACCTCCAAACACAGGGTTTACTTTACCAAACACATAACTACCTCCTAAAACAGTAATAATACTCACACACACATTATTATTGCACCCAAACATGGCATTCAAAACTGAAAACCACAGTACTAATACCTAAAAACACAATACAAAAAACTTGAAACACAGGATTTCCACTCAACCCTAACACTACATGCAGTAGTACTATTTCTAAACGTTGTAGTAATACTTCTTAACACAGAACAAATACACATCGGCACAGGACAAATATATAATAATAAAGTATAACATACTGTAAAATAAATAACACATAATACTACAGTAAAACCTCTAAAAGTAGTATCAATACTTCCAACCCTTCCTAACCCTTAAGTCCAAATATATTATACATGTAAATGCAGTACTATTACCTTCAAATACATGACTAATAATTATAAATATTCATTATTCAATATATTACCTCTTTGCTTAGGTATTTCCTACACACAAATACTACAGATTGTACAAGTACTGTCCTATCATATTGTGAGTACTGTAGCAGTACTCTTAGTGATAACCCTAGTTCCAGTACTGGTAGTACTTTAACTGTGAAATCGAGAGGTCAGCACTAATGTCTCTATGTGACAGTCCACGGGGAAACATGAAGTACTACTAGTAGCACGGTAATTCTATCGATTAAAGGAAAACTGAACAAACACAGAGGTACTTTGTTACTCTGCATGTGCAAACGCAGTAAAGTCGAAGTAAACTTGAATGTAGCAAGTATTAAAACACAGATGTGTCGGCACTGAAGCAGCTGTTTTAACGTGTGGAGACAGCGATGAACCTTCTCAGGGCAGATACTGCTCTCATTTCTCAGCATGTGTGTGATCAGCTGGCGGCAACGATACAGGATCAATGCCTGATCAATGAAGTGATTGATCTGATGCGCGGCGGTTCCCTCAGGATGTTTCTGCTGATGATGTGTAGCTGTGTTGGCGGAGGAGAAGCGTGAAGCGACCTCGTTAAGACTCGTTATGGATCAGGTTAATCACGCATGTGCTCGTTAACACACGACTGTCAGGTCTCCTCATTAAAACGTGACTGGTTTACACCCTGACTGTACTGAGAGCAGCTCCTCCGGCAGATTTTAGTAGAAATTCTGCATCAGGTTTCTGATTAATAATAAATGTTCAGTGCCCAACAACAACTCAGCTCCACTGAACAAAGACAACAATGCAAATACTCATAAAAAGAATGTAACACAACACAACAGTAATGAGACAGTATCACTTTCTGTTCAGTCCTGAACTCAGGTCACTGTGTGTTGAAACGGATAATTTCCTATGGAGGTTTGGCATAAAGACCTTTAATCAAAAAACAATGTACCTACAGAGTGCAAAGAGTGAATACGGAATAACACACACAACAAAAAACAGTAACAGTCACCAAATACTGTAACAAATAACAATACAGGACAATTATGAGACTAGTAACATGCACTTAGATTTATTCAGTTGATCCTGTTCCTAAAATGTCAAATTTCCAATGGAATGCAAAGCGTTTTACTGCATAATGAAAGAGCTCTGTAGAGGAGACGTTATGGTACTGCTACATTTTACCCAACCAGATCACCTCAACACAAAATGTTTTAATCAGATTACCTCAACACAAAATATTTTAATCAGCCCAGACAGCACACCTACATCTTGCCAACTTGGGCCTTAGCAACCAATTTAAAAGTCTGACAAGCATCAGCTGGTATTGCTCCTTTCCCCCAAATCTTCCAATATCTCAGCTGAGCTTTGGGTCGGCCCACTACCAGAAGCTGATACCGTGTATATCTGTTTGGGTGGTGCCCAGTAGTTCTCCTGTCTCTTTCCACGGGAAGGAAAGCTAGGGAAGCTAACATTAGTGTAGCTAACGTTAGCCACAATATTATTTTACTTTTTAGTATAACCTCTGTGAGGGTGCCCCGTTCCTCCAAGGGTGTAGCGCCTTGTTATACAGTCCCTGGGAAGCAGAAAGGTTCTTGGAAGAGGCAAAAGCTGCCACCCACCTCCGCTCTGCCTTCCATGCCGACCCAGCCAGTTACGGCACCTAGAGAGGGCCATTCCCACACCCACCCGTCGGTTGCAGACTCTTGCTTTCTTCAGTCACCACTACTGAATTATACGCACAGATCTCCCCCTCTCTAAAACAAACAAAACACTAAATAAAGCATGTGTGATGGCCCGAATGAGATAACTGGGGTGAATAGAGGAGTATACACCTCTTGTCTGAAACTAAGCAGAATCTGACTGAAAGAAACGGTTTAAATAAAAGTTAGGGCAGTGAAGTGACTTAGGATTTGTTTCTTAACGTCTTCCCTCTTGCAGGCTGTCAGGAAGAGAACTGTGACTGTGACTGACTGTCTACCAATTCAACTGTTATTGTCAGCTGTTTGGTTTTGGCTTGGAGTTCTTTCTAATGGCCTTAAAGTTTCTTAACTTTCATTGTGCATCTTTTCACACATACACACAAGAACTTAGGAAGCTATTGTTTTACAATAATAAAATAGTTTTACATAATAAAACATTTGCAGTCTAGAAGGTCCGACCAAAATGAATAAGGTCTACTGAAGCCTATGCAGAGCGGCTTTGACATCATACAAACATTGTCTGGTGGTGATCTCAGCAACATATTTACAATTAGCAAACGCTCTCTCTGCAACATCTTGCCGATCAAAGTTTTTATATCGAGTCGATGTTGGCCAGATGAATGTGTGCTACATATATGCAACAAATATCCATCGCACACTAATTTAAAATCAATGCAGAACTTTATAAACACCTTAAAAAATACAACATTATGTTGATTTTATGGAATTACTTATTTTTTACATTATAATAACACAAATGGGTAAACGAACACAGTTGTTTTGACTCAAATTGTAACGGTAGATTTCAGACTTTAGTCCAAACTAAACAGATTTAAATACATTTTCTGAGTTTACCTTCCGTATAGAAACCAGTTATTCTGTTCCATTATGTGAGGACAGTGAGATCTGTGTGTGCAGCTACTGTTGTAATTCACATTAGTGACAGCGTACCTTTGGCCTCGGGCCTCACTCAGCGTCAGTGGTTACTGACCACACACAGAGAGCAGAGCGGGGAGGCGTGGACTAGATTTATTGTTTACAGAGGAGTGTGTGATGGAGAAAAAAAGAAGATGAGGAAGAGTGGGGGCAGGGTCTGACACTGCAACCTAATATCACTGCCACTCCACAATATGACAGAGCTGCAAAGAAAGTGTGACTGGTGCAGGTTCAGGTTTCTCAGCACTGAGCTGCAGTAACAAGCTGAGTCACAATAAAAAGTTCCTGTGATAACACAGTTCATCTGTCGTCAGCAGTGAAGTTTCATCAATCGGTCATGAAAATCCAACCTACAGAGAGCACTGCTGCCTTCAGATCAATAAAAGCATCAAAGTCGAGGGCTTCACACGCCCAAAACTGACCTGTGGAAAAGCTGCGTGAACTCAACACGCATAAATTAATTTTAAATGAGATCTGATCCCAGGTGAGCCCCAGGACAGCCAGATCCGAACAGTTGAGACGGCCATTTGGACAGGTCTAGAATGAGAACAGAGCCTAGTGATCAACCCCTTCATTTCAGAGGGAGAATAAACAGTCACAAAAAAGTCACTTTGATGCAAATGTCATAAAAAGATGCAAAACTAAAGTCCAAAATGTGCTGGTAGAATAAAAGAACTTTGTATGTTACTTGGTGTTAATTTCCTCTGTTGATTGGGGTCGGCACATCCAGAGCATGGTCCGCACAGCCATTCTCCACACGCATTACGCCGAATGCACTTCCTGACGCAACCCTACCCATTGCCAGGCTTGGGACCAGCACTCGAAGCACACCGGCTGGAGCCCCCTCAGTGGCTGGGGATTTGGACATTGACATTCAGAGTCTTGTCCAGGCACACTTCGGCATGTGGCAGCAGCTGTGCTTCAATCCACCAACCCCTGGGGTTGAGAGGGCAACCACACTACCAACTGATCCACTGGCACCCTTCTTATAAATGTAAAATGTTTTTACAAATATTCTGTGTTGAGGTAATCTGATAATAATATTTTGTCTTATGGTAATCTGATTAAAGTATTTTCTGTAGGGGTAGTCTGATTAAAATGTTTTGTGTTGAGTAATCTGGTTTGATATAAAGTGGCAGTATAATAACATGTCTTCTACTAAGCTGTTTTTCATTAGGCAGCAAAGCTCCAATGCAGAACTTCCATTGGAAATTTGACATTTTGAAGTTTAGTTTAATAGCTGTTTGTTTTAGTATTTATTCATAAATGTTTGTGCTCCATCTCCAACACAACTCCATCTTTTTGGCTCAGTGTGGCACAGAGAACAGATTTCTACACAACACCAGTAAAGAAAGCTCCAGTCTTATCCAGTGTAATGTCTATGCTAACTACTAAGTACAACTCAGGCTAGCAACATGCTAAGCTAATGAAATCTGAACCAGATAAACTGCACTGCTATAACCTGGCTAATATGTCTGGAGATGGTAATAACCAAAGAGCAGCAGCTAAAATAACTTTATAAAACTATTTAAGCTTCCAACAAAATAACATATTGACATTCTCAGTGCTTTAATGTGTTATTTAGAAAGTTTGCTAACCTCTGATGTTTAGCTAGCAGCTAAATCATGAACACAACCACATAGCAAACCAGATAATAAGTTATTACGGGAGGTGATGTTGGAGGGTCAAAGTGCACCTGGTATTTACGGCAGTGGTGTATATTCTTAGCACCTGTAAATAGCACAAGTACAAAATCAGACAACATGCAGGTCAGGTTTAGTTCTTTGCTCCGTCTTCCCACATGATGCCAGAATATGTGTAACAAAGCTGCAGTGAGCTGGTGTTGATATCACTATTGTTTAATCATGTTTTATGTGTGAAGCTGTTCCATGTTATTATGCTCCGTGTTCGTAAAGCCGCCTTTCTCTCGTGCAAATAAAACTTTATTGGAATTGTCGCTGAACAAATGGACGAGCTCAGAGCAGATGTGATGTGAGCTCCTCGTGGTGTCAGATCCACCGACTCCTCCAGTGCGAGCAGAGATTATGACGGTTTACTGTCGTACAGGACTGTGTAGCTTCAGAGAACTTCAGCGCTCACTTTTCACCGTCACAGTGTGACTGATGGTTTCCTCTGCTAACAGCTGTTCCAGGTCACGCTGATGGTTAGAAACATTTACTGTGGAGAAACTGGGTTCTCATCAGTGAGTCCAGTCCAGGAACCTCTACGTGTTTCAGTCACAGTATGTTTCCTGCTGTTATCTAACACTACATACACTGTGACAGTCAACACTACTGTTTGCTGCTCTCTCTCTCTTTCTCTTTGTCTGTCTGTCAGATGCTCGCTCGTCCAGTGTGCAGCCGAGCGGCTCTGAATAGAGACAGGAGGGGGAGGGTCCCTCTCTCTCTGAGCACAGTGGAGTCCAGCAGTAGAGGACGGACGCTTTGCTTCTCCTTCCACTCCTCTCTCTGTCGCTTTCCTTCCATCTCGTCTCTCCTCTCTTTTCTCCTGTGGACATACGGACTCTCTTCATCACCTCCTCCTCCTCCTCCTCCTCAGAGCTCCAGCTGTGGGGCTGCGTTGGGCAGATGATGGGATGTTTTCCACTGGACAGACAGTAACAGAAAGTTATGTCCTTCCTCTGATTGGCGGCAACTTGACTCATGAACTCTTCTCTTCGTTACCACTGTGACTGGCGACCTTGGCGGCAGCGACTTTTTTCCACATTATGTTTTGACGCTTTGAAGCAAATTTTCTCTTTATAAAGCTCGTTACCGTAGCGACGGCAGGATGCAGGTGTCCATAGCGTGTAACGTGGGTGGTGGTGGCGGTGGTGGTGCAGGCGAGCACCCTCTGAAGGAGCGGCGGCCAGTGGTGCCCAGCAACGCCCCCACCTGCCAGTCAAAGGTCAGGTCAGAGCCGCTGAATAGGACCACCCTGCTTGGCCACGCCCACATGAAGGAGGCCCTGGGTCGCCATAGCAACATGAAGTACAGGTGAGAGACGTGGTCAGGTGAGCATACAGGTGCAGTGCATGGACTCAGGTTTCATGTGAGCACTTTCCGCTGCGGCTGGTCTCATTGTGTGAGGACGAGGGGGGACATCTGAGCCGTCAAACCTCCGATCAGATCGATTAGCTCTCACATATTGATTATATATTAATGATTGATTGTGTGTTAAGCCTGATCTACTGACGCGGACACAGTTTGGACACTAATATTGATACTCCGTATAAGGCCTGATATTGATCACACAGTTTCAAACCATGAATCCAAACAGACCTGGATTAAATATTTAAGGTTTTGTTCTGGACTGTGAGTCTCACTGAAATATAAAGTTCTACAGTTCAGGTGCAGGACTCAGGACTGAATATCACTTTGTTCTGATTCAGACCTTGATTTGATGAACATCACAGAGTTGGGATGTACAGTAGGAGCTGTCAGTAACCTTTTCTGAACATGATCAATGACTTTGTCTCGGACTTAACTGTCAGTATCTTGGTGTTGGACTTTTAGTTAAACATGAATGTCAGTGGCTGTAGACTTGGACATACATCAGACATTAGAATTGATTGTTTTGGCAGTGCTCGCATACATTTACATATATATTCATTAAAATACAGCTAGAGAATATAGGAAATATGTACACCGTATTCGAACCACAAATATTGAAGGTCACTCCCATTTCTACCCTTTAGCCCTACACCTCCATTTTGTGAGTTCACGCGAGGGTTAGAGGTATCCTGGTTCCCCTTTGGATGGACGGTAAGGCTAAGGCAGAGGCTACATAGCCCTTGTAAGAAAGATTTTTCAGGACCACACAAAGGGATATGAGGATTTCTCAGCATACACCAGATACATGGACAGTGTGGCTGCAGATATTATAAAGTATTTCTGGAATGAATGATTGGCTTTGGCATCTCCAGCTGCATCCAGCGTCTTGGTCTAAAGAAGCTGGATCAGTAACAGTCTTTGAGGAAGGAGCAGCCAAAAACCCATTTTCTGTGTTTCTAACTGTTCTAATTAAAAACTTAAAGTGTAAATATATGTGGTCATCACAGCAGTGCTAAAAGCGAAGCACTGTACTGTATCAGTGTGGACCTAAATGACTCGGACTCAGACATGTACAGTATAATAATGTACATCTACCCACTCAGACATGGCGGTGAGTGGGTTTAGGTTGTAACTGTGACTCAGAATAAACTGTACTTACATCAGAACCTGTGTTTTTGCAGTGGTCACACGCTGCAGATCTGTGAGCAGAAACTTGTCCCACTTCTACAACACAAGGTCGGACATTTCAGATATGTTTTCGAACGACGCCAAAACAACGTGAGAAAGAGGAGTATTTAAATTTAGCCACTTGAGCGTGGACCTTCTCTCTATTTCTGTCTCTGAAAAGTAAAACTCAGTAAAATACAGTTGAATCATCAGCTGCTGGTATTTTTAGCTGCTGCCTGATTCTGCTGCTTTTGTGTTTCTGCAGACTCTCACTTTCCCGTCCAACACAAACACCACCGTCCTCTACTTTAATCTCCACTTTGCTTACGTCGTGGCGTATGTACTGCACCATCTGCGAGCGAGTGAGTTAATCAGGGCAGCAGATCAACACACACATTGATCAGTTTTCAGAGTTTGACCTCTGACCTCTGCACAGCGAAAGGTCTTGATGAGTAGGAGTGTTTGCGTATTAATTAAAGATCCTGCTGCAATCGCACACTGCAGACGTGTGATTGGTTGATGGCGGCACAGCTCCTAATCATCTGTGACCTCACTGGTCAGCGGTGGCTTTTAATTATTAGCGCTGACTCGCTTACAAGATGCAAGAACAACAAATCAGCCTTTTCATAATCAAGCGAACACAAGTACTACAAACACTACAGTAATACTACAGTATCCAGATTTGTTCAGTAAAACGGCACCAGTGCCTCTAAAGAAACAAACACGTGCTTATCCTTCACGTTGTTTCAACTTTAAATCTGTTTGTTATAGAGACATGTCATCCATCAAACCTGTAGTCATCTCTGTTTGCTGTGGTTTTCACTGGTTTCAGTGGTGGGAGGTTCCCAGTACTCATACAGTTAATGTTAAGGTTAATGGGTAAAGGTTACTGCTGCAGTTAATGTCGCCCGAGGGAAAGGTTTGTCGGACATGAGGGAAAGTGCTGCACCAACACAAACCAGACGTCACAATAATGACACATCTGCAGAAACGCAGTGATTCGCTCTTTAAAACTGCTGTGAACAGGAATGTGAACGTGTCCTGAGACCGGACTTGTTTCTGCTTATGTTCTGGAAATGAGAAGAAACGTTGAGGTCAGACTGAGAGATGAGACCAAACTCCCCATCTAAGGTCAGTGTAGCAAACATTCAGCCAGCCTCTTGTCTTCTGTCGTGCCTCCTGGCTACTGGTCTGTGGGTCCAACAGGTTAGATCATTACTGATCTTTTCAAATCACAGAGCTCATTTAAGAAACTGAATCACCACATAGCAGCAGAGATGACCACCAAGATACCAGTCATGAAAATATGACTACAAACATCTGAAAAATGACTAAAAGTGGTTTCGAGAGGGTTGAGAATAAAAACCATGTGACGGCCTCATGTATGGTGATGTTGTGTTGCTGTAAGTCTGGAAGTCCAAAGGTTGGGTTCTCTTAACTCATCCATGATTTCAGCTTCACTAGTGAGCTCTGATTGAAGTGTGTCTGACTGGTGTTCGCTTGGTATGTGTGTTTCTACAACCAGGAAAACGGTTCTATAGTAGCACCAAGTCTTTACAGGTCTAGAACCAAGAACTGCTTGTGTCAAAGGCTGAGGGGGATATTACTGTGACCAACAAGAGCAACAACATTGTTTTAGTAAAGACACAAATCAACATCTTTTGTTAGATTTAACTGCAGTGTGATTGATAAAACATGCTAACTAGCTAGCTAACGGCCAAAGCTAACAATGACATTAACATCCTAATGTCAGGAGCATCGCTAGCATGGAGACATTGTCGTGCTTAGGGTTAGCGTTGCTGTGAAGGCGAAGACATGTAGTGACGTAGCTCTACAGTGGCGCTCTAGCTTATTCTGAATCAGTTCCACAGTTGAACCAACTCTGAACCAGAACTAGCACCTAGGTAGTGTTCACATCTCCACTCCAGAGGATCCAGTCTCACAGTTATTCCTTCATTAGGCTCATACTGACTGGTAGACTGACAGACTTTGGATCAAGTAGGTCCAGAAAATCCCAGTGAGTCAGGACAGAACCACAACAGACAGACAGAACCTTAACGACTGTGACTGCACTAAAAGGCTGAAGTGTGACTGTACTATAAGGCTGAACGTCTTAGACCCAGTCGACTGGAGCGGTTCTGGGACTGAACCGTTTACAGGATCCTGAACTGACCTGATTCTGCTTCATCGATTCACTGACTGATCTGATTGTTCTGCAGGAATCTTGGGAAATCTGGACTGAGGGTGTCCTGCTTAGGACTGGGTGAGCACTGCAGCACACACACTTCCACACACACCACACAGTCCACACACATACACACACTCAGTCACTGATGTTCTTTCTGTTTTCACAGGAACATGGGTGACATTTGGCTCCCAGATCTCTGACGAGGTATTTATTGTGTGTGTGTGAGCGCTGAATGCATGAACACACGATTACATAACCATTACTAGAGGACCCTGCACATTAACGTGCCTCCGTGTGTGTGTAGATGGCGGAGAGTGTGATGACGGCGGCCTATGACAGTGGAGTGAACTTGTTCGACACGGCAGAGGTTTACGCCTCAGGGAGGTACAGTACCGACTGTGTGTCCCGTCTCACCTCTCACACGTTCTGTTTACAGGAAGAAGCTGAAAGGTCGGTTCAACAGATTAAAGCTGCGTTCACACGGGATTAAATTAGTAATCCAGTGACAGCTGGTTTCTGATTTATTAATAGTTCACAGAGGTTTTCGCATTTTTGTGTATTAATATTAATATTCTCTAAT
>OMLM01018752.1:9116-20423 GCA_900302695.1 Helostoma temminkii | reverse complement strand
AATATATATATATATATATAACAAATTATATTTAAAAATATTTTAGAACATTTTAGCAATGTTATTCTGGTATTATTGCATATTGTGGAAATTTAATTAAAAGAATTTGACACTGTATAATTATTTTTTTTTAATTTTAGTATTTTTTAGATGTTTTGAGGATAAATTTTTGTCTGAATGCTTTCATAAAAAAAATGTGATTTTCTTTCTGTATAAAGTTTTCTGTTATCAACATCTCAGCCATAACAGAACATGTTTTACTACTCTTTGCACACTTTATTTAGTTCACTACACTCAAGAAGTAACATACATTTATATTTTTTTATATTTCTGAAGCTCTACGGATACGCTGCTAACAGCAGCTGCTAATTCAGCTACTAACGCTTTGACTAGTGCTGCGTTCCAGAAAACTGAAGTCAAAATTTCAGACCTCCCACTAGGGACAGTGAACTGGAGCGCCACTGGTGGTCAGATATCGTTCTGCAAACTCTGGACATACTGATGTACCTCGGCTTTACCGCGATCCAGTAATGTGACGTCACACAACTATGGCGGCGCCCTGTGAACCATGAAACTTCATGTATACACATGACCACAACCACTCAGTCCATAGTCAAGTTGTTTCTCCACAAACAAAACACAGAGGTCAGTCATGTTTTGTTTAGATTTACATTTAGTCATTTGGCAGACGCTTTTGTCCAAAGCGACTTACAAGTGAGGTACAAAACAAGCAAAGATTTGTTTAGTGATGTTTAGATTTAACATCACTCCTCTGGGACGCTTTGAGGTCGGACCTCGTAGGCTCCAGTGGGATACATGCGACTTCCCAGTCTCTGGAAGGCAGCATATAAAGATTTCATGAAGTGGACTCAGAGAGAACAGATCTGTAGCAGCAGATGAGCGTTAAGTTTTTCTGTTGTTTGGCCTGATTCAATCACGTCCTGTCTTTGAGGGGCTGGAAACAAGACTTCAGTTTTATTTCCATTGTTTCCTGTAACTCTGTTAACAATCTGAGCTCCATGTGGACGTAGAACCAGGCGGACTAAAGTATCTGTTTGTGTCTCAGGGCAGAGACGACTCTGGGGAACATCCTGAAGAAGAAAGGATGGAGGTAAAGCAGCTGCTTTGTTTGCAGTTCACTGTGAAGAGTACAACAGTATTACACACTGTACAGTATTATAACCAACTGTCCTCTCTCCACCAGGAGGTCCAGTTATGTGGTGACCACTAAGATCTACTGGGGAGGACAGTGAGTGTCTCACTTTATACTGGTGTTACACCTTAAAGTCATTACCACAGCATAACGAGTGTGTGTGTGTGTGTGTGTGTGTGTGTGTGTGTGTTCGCAGGGCTGAAACAGAGCGGGGGTTGTCACGGAAACACATCATCGAAGGTAAACAACCTGAAAACCCTCAATAACCTGTTAAATATGGGTCTACTGTTACCAAACAACAATTTCAGATGAATTTTGGAGAACCAAAACAAACCTAAGACAATGTGCTCCTCCTGTTCTGAAGTTACATATTCCTCCATGGAGCCAGGCTCCTGAGCAAAGCTACCATTAGCTGTTAGCGCTCATTACATTTACATTTAGTCATTTGGCAGACGCTTTTATCCAAAGCGACTTACAAGTGCGGGACTACTATGTGTATCGGTGCCTTGCCCAAGGACACCTCAGCATGTAGCCAGCAGGAACTGGGAATCAAACCCACAACCCTGGGGTTGGAAGACGACTGCTCTACCAACTGAGCTACATGCTGCCTCATTACCAGTTAGCTATCATTATATGCTAGCTGCCATTAGATTTTAGCTACTATTAGCTTTGAGCTGCCATTAGCTGTTAGCGCTCATTACCAGTTAGCTATCATTATATGCTAGCTGCCATTAGATTTTAGCTACTATTAGCTTTTAGCTGCCATTAGCTGTTAGCTATCATTACCAGTTAGCTATCATTGCCAGCTAGCTATCATTACATGCTAGCTACCATTAGATTTTAGCTGCCATCAGCTGCTGGCATTAACTGTTAACTACCACTAGCTTTTAGCTGACATTAGCTGTTAGCTGCCATAAGCTTTTAGCTAGCATTAGCTTTTAACTACCACCGCTTTTAGCTATATAGCATTACTTTGGCTGCAGTGAAGTTGCCCAAAACTTTAGCTGTGTCTCCAGTACTGTGTTAACTGTATTTACAAAAATACTTTATGTTACTTTAGTTTATGTTACTTTTAGTGTAGTACATTAAGGAGCAGGTCAGTATTTCACTGGTACTGGTAGAGTAGACTGAAATGAGTTCTCATTTCAAACAAATGTAGTTTTTTATTAGAGTGTAATTCGTCTGTCGACTTGAATTTGCAGATGTTTAACATTAAAAGTTCTCACTCGTATACAGTTTTACCACAAACAGCATGTGCAACAAATGCATTTACATTATGAGAAGCCGAATTCTCTGTTGTCAGATCCAGTTTAGAGTTTAGTACTGTAGAGGTTCTGCAGGTATTTTCTCTGGTTTGTTTACTATCAGTGGATATTAAAATTAACTTTCTGATTTCTGATCTTCTAAATATCTGATTGTTCTGGGTAATGTCCAGTTTGTGTTTGTGTTGTACAGCTTTTAGCGAGTTTAGACTCTTAGTGCCTGGTTAGTTAGAGAAAGACTGTTTCTGCTTTGACCCTTTAATCTGGTAACAGCTGTTCAAGTCGGTTGTAAGTAAATGTTTGGGTCTCAATTTGTCACTCTAGAAGTGTTTGAACTGTCTGTGATATTTGTTACAATGCAAATATCAGTATGTAAAAATATATAATAAATTTTCACCACTGCGGGGCTAATTAAGTCTTATCTTACCTTATCTTATACACATTGGTAGAAAATATGTTTCTGCACTTTTTTTGTGTAAACGTCCTCCAGTGATGATCTGGTGTTGACATATAGAAAAACTTAACATTATTAACTGCTGAACCAAACCAAACTAAACCACAGATGGGACTCTGGAGTCAAACTCTGGTCCGTACTAACACCTTACCATAGCTCACTGTCTGTTAATACCTGTAGTCCTTCATTCATTTATTAATAATGTTTATTCCCACTAAACTACATTTTCTTTAAATATGTAAATGCAGTTCCAGTTTAGCTGAACAGAAACATCAGGACACAGGGTTAGAAGGATTCTGGACAAACGTCCTCTCTCTTAATGTCTTACAGTCAAACCTCTATCTCACCTGTCAACAAAAACAAAAC
This sequence comes from Helostoma temminkii, assembly GCA_900302695.1. NCBI lineage: Eukaryota > Metazoa > Chordata > Actinopteri > Anabantiformes > Helostomatidae > Helostoma > Helostoma temminkii. The sequence goes on along the minus strand of OMLM01018752.1, from coordinate 17,188 downwards.
CTAGAGTAACCAAACCATCCAAACCAAGAACAAACATCTGCAGAATCACTTCACACAGGAGGAAGTGGTACTTTTTTTATAAAGTACTAGTTTCCAGTGAGACTCGTTCTCTTCTAACAGCAGAAAATAAAAGAGTCACTGCTAGTGAAGGACAGGGTCCAGTCTGAGGGAGGACTGACTGGAACCAGAGTCTGATTACACCAACAGTGTCCTCTGTCCGTAGCTGGAGGTCGTGGAGGCTTTGAGAGGCTCAGTCACACCCAGACTGGATTAGGAGTTCCACACAGACACAGTGGGAGCAGCAAGCCGCATCAATCACAGCTCTGTTGACTCACATCGCTCTGGGAAACGCTCAAAACGTTAAATTTAACCCACACAGACCATCTCTTCACGCTCGTAAATCTTTTTAAAGCCGGAGACGGGAACGTTCGAGTCGTTCTCCGCACGCGGCTGCAGCATCTGCTCGTTAAAGACCAGATTTATAAGTGTTTCTGCACTTTGCCTCGCACCAGTTCTAATCCGCGCTCGTCCAGGCCCAGAGTCTGGTCTCGACCTTGGAAGCAGCAGCCGCCAAAAATAATCTCAGCACAAGGTTAATTTAGTAGCTGCTCACGAGCTTTCAATCACTGAACTGTGGATGCTCGGGATTCCTGGAGTTCACCTTGAACAGGGTTCTGGGCTGGACATGGTTTTAGTCTGGCTCAGAGAAGCAAACTGATCCATTTCTGCTTTTTTAGCTGTTTTAGTCATTTGTCTTTCACAAGGTCGACTGCCCAGCGGAGACCTTCCTGATGACAGAGATCTTTATACACAACTGTTGAGAGTCATTTTACGCTTTAACGCACTCACTGTAAAGACTCTACGAATGCTGGCCTTCAGTCTACGGAGGCCCATAAGGACCAAACGTGGCAGTGGTGACTGGCAGCTGCATGTTTTCACCTGTTGTCGAGGTAAAATGAATAAATAAAATGTGATGTGATGTGTTGCAGGTCTGCGTGGCTCTCTGTCCAGGTTACAGCTGGACTACGTTGACATCGTCTTCGCCAACAGGAGCGATATCAACGCACCAATGGAAGGTCAGGACACCCAGATACATACTGTATGTGTAACCTTAACTAAACTACACGTTTGTGTTTTAACAAAGGTTTTATTCTGTGTTTTTAGAGATCGTCCGAGCCATGACCTTCGTGATCGACCAGGGGATGGCCATGTACTGGGGAACATCGCGCTGGACCGCCATGGAGATCATGGTACATGGTTAACTCCATGTAAACCTGTTTCCAGATTACCTGAAACCCTTCTCTGAGTAATCTGATTACTTAACTGCACGTATTTGCTCTGATTGTTAAAGCTCAGTGTCTGACGCCGGACTCTATGGTGTCCTGCATGTTGTCCTCCCATCCTGAGTAACCACAGTCCAGACTTACAGAGTGAGAATGTGACATGTTATATCTACTCACAGTCCAAACGTTGTCTCACCTGTGTCCCCACCAGGAGGCGTACTCCATCGCCCGACAGTTCAACCTGGTTCCTCCGGTGTGTGAACAGGCCGAGTATCACTACTTCCAGAGAGACAAGGTGGAGCTGCACCTGCCTGAGCTCTACCACAAGATTGGTACAGCACAGTAACACACAGTGCTCAGTTCACTTTTTCATGAGGAGGTTCTGTTAGTATCACATGCAGTAAATGAGATACAGAATAATGTGTAACGAAGTACAGTTGCCTCACACTGAGTATTTGTATCCGTATCCGTGTAATCAGTAAAGGTAGTAACGCTACACTATAAAGAACTAAAGTAATACAACCATTTGAAATGTGCAAAATGTGTGTAATGTGTAAATTATGATAAAAAACATGAAATGGTTTTCAGTACCACACAGTACAGAGTAGTAGTTTTATTTTGCACATCTCCTTGTTAGCTGGAGCGATGCTAACAATTTTACCCAGCTTCCAGTCTTTGTGCTGTGCTAGGCTAACAGTCCTCCTGGTTCCAGTCTTTATGCTAAGCTAGGCTAACAGTTTTCCCCCCTTTATGCCTCTTTATGCTAGGGTGCAATTTCCACCCGCTTCCAGTTTTTGTGCTAAGCTAGGCTAACAGTTCTCCCCGCTTGCAGTCTTTGTGCTATGCTAGGCTAGCAGTTTCCACCTGCTTCCTGTCTTTATGCTTAGCTAGGCTAACAATTTCTACCTGCTTTCAGTCTTTATGCTAAGCTAGGTTAGGTTTCCACCTACTCGTCTTTGTGCTATGGTAGGCTAGCAGTTTCCACCTGTTTCTAGTCTTTATGCTAAGCTAGGCTAATAGTTTCCCTCCCCTTCCAGTCTTTATGCTAAGCTATGCTAACCTCACAGCCCAGAAGAAGCTACTACGTGTTGTACTGTGTCTTTAAGAGTACAGTCGTGGTAGTGACACCCAGCTGAGGTCTGTGGGGCCGGCAGCTGCTCAGGTCCTGGTCTAAATATAGAGTGGCCTACCAAAGTGGCTCAACATAAGGTTTGCTTGTCTGCCAGGGGTCGGAGCTATGACCTGGTCTCCGTTAGCCTGCGGCCTGTTGACGGGGAAGTACAATGAGGGGGTGCCAGAGAGCTCCAGGGCTGCAATGAAGGTACAAATACACACTGAAATACGCATGACTCACAGAATTACTCTGGAAAAACATAAAAATACACCAAAAGATAACAGAGAAATACACAGAGGTACACACTGAAATACCCAGGGAAATATACAGAGACATACAGGCTGAGATACACAGACATACAGAGTGAAATAGAAAGTGACACAGAAATAGTACACATTGAAATACACACCAACACAGAGACTGAGCACAACAAACTTACACTACTAAGTACACATAGTACACACACAGTAATCAGCGCTGCACAAACATGATGTTCACCATCTGTTACCGTGGTGATCGATACTGTGTGTGTGTGTGTGTGTGCAGGGCTACTCGTGGCTGAAGGAGCGTCTCTGCAGCGACGAAGGGAAGAAGCAGCTCGGTAAAATCAGAGAGCTTCACCTGCTGGCAGACAGACTGAGCTGCACCCCTGCCCAGCTCGCTATAGGTACCTCACCTGTCTGTCTGTTCACCTGTCTGTCTGCTCACCTGTCTGAAACACGTGAACTAGTAAACAAACATTCATAGAAAAGTAAAAGATGTGAAAGTGCAGATTAGGACAAATACTTTGTGTATAATGGTACTAGTACAGCTAATATTATAGCACAGTGACAGTAACCTTTTATCTGAACTGCAAAAAAAGGAAATACAACCGTTCAACTATGCTAGTAGTACATGTAATGATGATATATAATAATACTTATGTGTACCACGTGAGACCTCACTTTGAAAAGGACAGGATGTGGTGTCTGACTCTGCTCCTATGAACGGTGGTAAACACAGTTAGTTTCAGAAAGTCCTGTCCTGTCTGACGTGTACTGAAAATCAGTTTTTATAGAAAGAAGTCTGAACTCTTTGAGAAAATGATCAGAACATAAACACATTTTCACAGTAACTGTAATCCTGTACGATCCGTACCAAACATCCTCGTCTCCCTGTGTCCCTCAGCGTGGTGTCTTCGCAGTGAAGGTGTCAGCTCGGTTCTGCTCGGAGTCTCCAACACAGACCAGCTGCTGGAGAACCTCGGTTCTCTCAGGGTAAAACACTTTTTATTCCCAAACCTCAAAAGCAACCAAAAACCAAGAGAAAACATCTGGATCTGGATAGATAGACCTGTCTTTACCTAAAAACCTGTTAATGTCCACATGGATGACTTGACCACCTCCTCTTACCGTGTCTCAGGTTCTGACTCAGCTGACTCCGCCGCTCGTCGCAGAGATGGACGCGCTGCTCGGCAACAAGCCACGAAACCCCAAGAAGGAGGCGAGGAGCTGAGGAGGAGGAGACTGAAAACTTTCTTTAAAACATTGAGTAAAGGACGGGATCAGGACCCGGGCGACCACGTCATTAGATATTTATTCTTATATTAACCTCAGCACGTGGACGCGGAGCCTCGAGTCCACTGATCGTTGGCCGAGTTCTTCGTACGAAGAAACCTTCACACCAAACCTCACATGTAGCCAGAACATACCATATCTTCAGAAACAGACATAAGCACTAAGCCGGGAACGTCTCAGACACTTCGGGACCAAGTCAACACCAAAGTTCTGGAATTGTGACCATACTTGGTACCCATGATAGCGGAAGTACCAGAGCTACTGTAGTTGTCACTGGACAGTGTGGTTCTGCAGGTGTAGCAACCGGTTGTTTGCTAACGTCAGGTATAGAGATGCTACGCTACTGCTGCTACGCTTCTAGAACTAGTCTCAAACCTAGCTAAGCACGTCAAATAGCATGTTTCCTCCACCTCGACTCTACTCGCTTCACTTTTAGCACCAAGTATTTTGTTTGCTGCTGCAGATGTACTACCTCTCAGTGTAGGTCGCAACGCTGCTTAAAACTGCTGACACGGGAACAGCGAAGGATGGTGTCATGGTGACACACACTGTTGTTTATGAGAACAGTGAGACGAAACAAAAAAACAACAAATTATTTTTATTTTAAAGTGTAGCGCTTTTTATTTTGATGTAATGTTTCCTGCTGTAGAGCAACTAATGCTCAGCTAGTTTAGACAGAAGGCTAGCTAGGTTAGCATCAAGCTCAAGTAATCAACACTGATGTGTAAGCTAACATCTGCTAAAGACCAACAGGTTTACACCAACACAGTCTGTGTGAACAAACAGCCTGAAGGTTATTACTACAGCTAAATTAATAATACCGTGTCTACAGTTGAAGCAGCTAGCCCCACATTACTGGGCAAACAAAACTTAATGTTGAACTGAATAATGAATCTGCTCTCTTTTCAAAATGCCTGTCTTTCAAAATGTTCATATGTTTAAATGACATTTATTTATTGTTACCATTATTGTTCAACTACCACGGCTGCTTCTATTGTAGCCGACTCCTAACACAACATTCACAAACAAGCTAATGTTAGCTTGTTTAGGCTAACTAATTCCCGTAGGCTAGGTGCTGCTTAATACATTTTTTTCTGTCACTTGAAATTATTTCACCAATGAGCAATTTTCTCAGTTTGTGACATTTGTATAACATTTAAATTTTAGCAGTGATGGGTTTAATATTTATCCCAATTAATTAATCAAATTAGAATCAAAACTATTTCCAGACTTTATTACCATAGATACTCAAATGTTTCTAATTGTGGACCAACAGATTCAGAATGACCACTGTCGAGATAAGTTTTGTTTTTATTTATAAATGAATTTAAATTCAGTTGTTTTCATCTGGGGGCGGCACAGTGGTGCAGTGGTTACAGAACCAAAGACATGCAGGTCAGGTCAGTCAGGTTAACTGGAGACTCTAATTTGCTCGTAGGTGTGAGAATGTGAATGGTTGTTTGTCTGTATGTGGCCCTGCGATGGACTGGCGACCTGTCCAGGGTGTACCCTGCCTCTTGGCCATATGCTGGCTGGGATAGGCTCCAGCACACCTGCGACCCCTACGAGGACTAAGCGGTTTAGAAAATGGATGGATGGATGTTTTCATTTGGAGTCAAATATATAATTAATAATTATAATAATTCATGTCAAGAGAAAAAGAAAAAAATAGATTAAATATTATAAATAATATATAAAAACACATTATATTATTTAACTAATTTAATCTGCAGTCCACTCAGAAGCAGCGTAACATCTGAGACAAGTACAATAAAGATGGACACAGATCGTCTCTCAAAATACTTAAAAGACATAAAAACTAAAAAAATTCTCAAATATACGCTTTGATTTTAAAATACGGGACTACTTTTAGATTAAAAAAACCATATACAGTAAATAAACTGCAATTATGAAACTGTCATAACTGATGACTTCACTTTGTAAATATAAAAAGTAATAATAATTACGTTCATTTACTTGTCTACGTCTGGTATTGATGGGCTTCCACAATCTTCACTCAGATTGCTTTTATTTCAAAATAAAAGCCTGACATTGCCAAGACAACCTCATTAGAGCTCGCAACAGATGCTGCTCCAGCTCTGTCTATGAGGCTCTGAACTGTCCTGTATACTCTGGCTGTACTGAAAGTATATTTAAATATATATTAACTGTAAAATATAAATCTATATTTTATGAATGTAGAAGTCGTTGTGTTATCCGTGGACATAGCAGCAGAGTTTGTGGGGTGTGGAACCTTTCAGCGGTCATCACCTTCCTCACACAAACCACAGCCCAGTTATAAATATAAATAAGATAAAGGTATGGTTGTTTTTTTATTTAAAAATGACACTGGAAAATTATAACAGACATTATGATGATTTAAACACATTTTCACATCAATATTACATTTGAAACTAAAGCTTGTGACCTGATCGTCTACCTCTGATGGAACCACTTCCCTGAATGAATGAGCGGTGGGTGGGGCGTTCTGAGAGCATCATTCATGTTCCTCTGTCACTGTTAAACCCTTTCTGCTCCTCCTGATGTGGAAATCTAATAAAGCTACTTCACTCAGAGTTTCAGAGTTTTGGTCACTGTGCATCCTTCTGGAAAAAACAACTGTCCTGTCCGTGTCCAGATACATTACATTAATTAAAGGTGTCCAGTGTCTGTGGCACGTACATCTATGGTTTTATGTCACTTTTAACATTTAAAATCTGAAAGGCAACAATGGCCATGGAAACACATCAACCCAGTTGAAACCAGAAGTTTACATACACAGTATAAAAAGACACATAACTTTTTTTCTCACTGTCTGAGATTAAACCAGACTAAGCTTTACTGTTTTAGCTCAGTTAGGATTATCTGAATCATCTCTATGTGCTAAATGCCAGAATAATGAGAGAGGAAATTTTTATTTCTTTCTTTCTGTAGTTTCCACACATTCCCTTACTATTTGGTAGCATTGCCTTTAAACTGTATGACTTGGGTCAAACATTTTGTGTATCCTTCCACAAGCTTCTCACAACAGTTTGTTGGAATTTTGGCCCATTCCTCCTGACAGAACTGGTCAGGTTTATAGGCCGACTTGCTCACACACCTTTATAGTTCTGCCCACAGATTTTCTATAGATCAGGATTTTGTGATGGCCACTCCAATTGACTTTGTTACCCTTATGCCACTTTGTAAATAATCTGGTGTATGTTTAGGGTCATTGTACATTTGAAGACCCATTTGAGCCCAAACTTTAACTTCCTGATGTCTCTAAGATGTTGCTCCAATATTCCTACATAATGTTCTTTCTTTATGAAGTGCACCAGCTCCTCCTGCAGCAAAACAACCACACATGATGCTGCCCCCCTGTGCTTCACATTCAGGATGGTGTTCTCAGGCTTCAAGCTTCACCCTTTTTCCTTCAAATGTAACGAAGGTCATCATGGTCAAAAAGTTCCGTTTTTGTTACATTTAAATTTTAATTTAGTTACAGGATATGTCTTGAAAAATTAAGATCTCCCTGTTTGCATTTGCAAACTGTGATCTGGCTTTGTTATGTTGCTTGTGGAGTAATGGCTTCTTCCTCCCTGAGTGGCCTCTAGCCCATGACGGTACGGGGCTCCAGAACCAGGACTGACTCCTTTCGATTCCAGTCTGGAAAGAGGCACAGAAGCATCCGAGCCAGGTCCACTGGACTCAACATACTTTCATCCCAAGTTGTGAACAATAGTGTACACTGTACTGTAACTACTATAGTGATCATCTGTTTTACTTCACACTATCATCAGCTTTAATTATTCTGTATGAACAGGACAAGAAGCTGCTTCTGGTGTTTCATCACCTCTTCTCATCAGTTCTGAGCGGAGGACGTCCTCTACTGGACTGAGAGTGCAACAGCATGACAACTAGGCCTCAGGGAGACTGGATTATGGACTGGTTTATTATTATTACTGTAATAATTTATATTAATGTAGTCGTTATTTATTTATATGCATATATGTATTATTACTGAATGTATTTATATTAACTACCATGTAAAAGGGAAAGCTGGTTTCTGTAATTGCAGTAGGATGGGGTAAAAACACAGTTTTCCTAGGTGGATTTCTCCCAGAGATCACTGATTAC
>OMLM01018749.1:0-11383 GCA_900302695.1 Helostoma temminkii | reverse complement strand
AGCCAGTTTTCCCAGAGACTCAATCATCTTCCTGCTCTCTGGACTCCAGTGTGGAGCTGAGACAGATCCACACTGGAGTCCAGAGAGCAGGAAGATGATTGAGTCTCTGGGAAAAGTGGCTTTTGAGCAGCTGCAGAAAGGAAACCTGATCTTCTATGAATCAGACCTGACAGAGTGTGGCATCGATATCAGAGCAGCCTCAGTGTACTCAGGAGTGTTCACACAGATCTTTAAAGAGGAGAGAGGACTGTACCAGGACAAGGTGTTCTGCTTCGTCCATCTGAGTGTTCAGGAGTTTCTGGCTGCTCTTCATGTTCATCTGACATTCATCAGCTCTGGAGTCAATCTGCTGTCAGAACAACAATCAACACATCAGGGGTCTGAAACAAAAGAAGAATCTGCAGAGACACGTTTCTACCAGAGTGCTGTGGACAAGGCCATACAGAGTCCAAATGGACACTTGGACATGTTCCTTCGCTTCCTGCTGGGTCTTTCACTTCAGACCAATCAGACTCTACTACGAGGCCTGATGACCCAGACAGGAAGTAGATCACAGACCAATCAGGACACAGTCAAGTACATTAGAAAAGAAATCAACAAGGAACTGTCTTCAGAGCAAAGCATTAATCTGTTGCGCTGTCTAAATGAAATGAATGACAATTCTGTGGTGCAGCTGATCCAACACTTTGTGAAATCACAACATCTCTCCGGACTGACTCTCTCTCCTGCTCAGTGGTCAGCTCTGGTCTCCATCTTATTGTCATCAGAAAAAGATCTGGACGTGTTTGACCTGAAGAAATACTCTGCTTCAGAGGAGGCTCTTCTGAGGCTGCTGCCAGTGGTCAAAGCCTCCAACAAAGCTCTGTAAGTACACAAATAATTATTTTCTTTATAATTTTTTTATTTTTTAACTTATGACTATAAAATTATTAAAAGTGACAAAGTGATTAATTACTCTTTACTAGTCTTTGAACAACAAACCAAAAGTGGTTTTCTACTTTGTCTGAAATCCTTTGGTCAAAAGACTCATTTTTGATTTATCCCCAATAGTATGTCACACTGGGGCTTGTACATATAGCACTGCCCCCTCTGTGGGCCTAAACCTATAGTGCAGGAGCTAGCCAGAAATAGCTTCATAAGCTAGCATCATACTCTGTAGCAGCACTAGCACAATGGCTAAAGCTACTATAGGAAAGAAGCACAAGAAATGTAGAGCAGGACAAGAACAGGATGTGACTGCATTGGCGAACCCCGTGGTGCAGGAACAGGAGTTGCAGAGGCAGCGACCACCCTGACGTAGACCTGCCTGGGAGTAGGAACATGACGGGAAGTGGCGGCAACATGCCTGGGAGTAGAAACAAGAATAGGATGGGAAGCTGAGGCATCTCAAGGAGGAGGAAGAACTGAAGCAGGCATTGGAGACAGAGCCTGGAGCGGGTGCTTGGGCTAGACCTGGTGCAGAAGTTGAAGCTGGTGCACTAGATGTAGCTAGACTGGGAGCTGCAGCCAAGTCTGAAGCCGGAGCTGGGCCTGGTGCAGAGCCTGAAGCGGGAACAGATGCAGGTCTGGGGGGACCAGGAACTGGGAGATTTGATGCCTTCTCTGACAATGCTGCAGGTAGAAGACTCCAGTAACTCCCAAATGGCTTCCCCTGGTGGTAAGCCAGCTTCCTAGAAAAGGTGACTGCTGTGAGCTACAGGTGGTGTCAAACTTGTGGTTGATAGATGGCTCAGCCAATGCTGGGTCTGGTGTGGGCCTAGTCTCATGTGAATCTGGGGCTGGATCAAGAGCAAACATTAGAGTGGTAATCTCAGCAGGGCCTGGAACTGCTAGGTTGGGTCGGAGGACTAGAGCAGGAGTGGAGACTGGAACAGGAGTCAGAACAGAGATTGGTACTGACTCTGGTACACCCTCTACTTTTCATTTTACTAGTTCATGAGGCAGAAGAGGAAGTGGTCTTTGGCCTGGGCCTTCATTTGGGCCCAGATTCCTCTGGCCTCACCAGCGCTCAAGGTTGTTAGTGTGTCACTCCCACTACTGGCAGAACAAGCCACGGAAGCCTGTCCAGCATGGGACTTGGGCGCATTGCAGACTGTGGAAGCCTGGGGGTCTCCATGGGTTTCAATGGATCTAGGAGTTATAGACAGGTTTTTGTATTTATTAATAATTGTTGCAATTGTATGTTGAAGATGAGCTGGCAACTGAAGAGCACCAGGTAAGTCCATTAAGCAAGGTCTGGAGAGCAAAATGTTTTCTCCAAACTTTCTAGAGCAGCTAGCCAGTTTTCAGGTTGGACTGGAGCTGGGAATGACTAGACTGACTGAGTATGAGTGTGTGTATCTGTCTCAGGAGAGCAAAGCATGGGGTGTGGTCAGATGGGTGTGTGACAAATGTAGCAGAGGTATGGTCGAGGAGATGTGGCCAGGTGGATCTAAGAGAGACCAGGAATACCAGGACAGGAAACAGGCAAAACTGACAGAAACTAAAATATAACAAAAGACGTGGATCATGTAACTTTGCTCCAGTTACTCACCTGTTTATAGTTTGTTTTGCCCCCGTTCCAGTTCATGGTTACCTGCTGTCTCTCATCTGCTCACACCTGCTATTTTATAATAAATCTTTTAAACTCATCCTGTGTTGTCAGCTCTGAGTCCTACTAAACAAATCTTACAGTAGGCTGCACTCCAATCACTACATCTACTGCCAAACTCAGGTGAAGTAAGTGCTCAATTGTTGAAAGTTCCCAACAACATGGGCAGATACTTGGGAGGCAAATTATTTGTGTGCAAACCACTTTGCCACCAATGGCCTCAATAATCTGGGACAGTAAAATGCAGGACTGGTCTTCACTTTTTTCCGAAAGCGGGATCAATACCAACTTAATCTGAAAGCTGTGACATGCAGCTGCAACCCTCAGGTGGACGACCCAAAGGCAGAAGGCATTGGATCATAAGAGTCCAGCTGCAGCAGGTGAATCTTGCTCTCTTCTCATAGGGTGGGAAGTGTGAGTGATGATCCTGGTCATTTTTAGGCCAAATTATGTCACTGGACTCTTTCCTTTCTCATATGACTACAGGGACCCATTTTAACTGCTAAAAAGGTGCATGGAACCTTTTCTCTACACCTTACTTTGTAACAGTCCAAAGTTTTCTCTTTTAGCAGTTTTTATAACATATGATATGCTCTGTTAGAAATGTTAGGTTAGGTTAAACTTTAAAGTGGATTTTAGTCATTTGCACAAATATAACGTTTCCTCTTGTTGGTTTCTCTCTGTTCAGACTGAGTGGCTGTAACCTCTCAAAGAGAAGCTGTAAAGCACTGTCCTCCGTCCTCTCCTCCAAGTCCTCTAGTCTGAGAGAGCTTGACCTGAGTAACAACAATCTGCAGAATTCAGGAGTGAAGCAGCTGTCTGCTGGGCTGAGGAGTCCACACTGCAAACTGGAAATTCTCAGGTCAGGATTCATTCATTTTGTTTAACAGATCACAATTTACATCCTAATGTATTGTACATTAATCAATAACCTCATAGTTTTTTGCTGTGACTACAAAACAAATCAGTAATAAGTGACACACATAGCTACCAGTATTCAGCACCTTCCAGTCCTGCAGTCCCCTCAGATTATGTGGCATTTTTTGTGTGTTCAGACTGTCAGGCTGTCTGATCACAGAGGAAGGCTGTGCTTCTCTGGCCTCAGCTCTGAGCTCCAACCCCTCCCATCTGAGAGAACTGGACCTGAGCTACAATCATCCAGGAGACTCAGGAGTGAAGCTGCTGTCTGCTGGACTAGAGGATCCACACTGGAGACTGGACACTCTGAGGTATGGCGAGCTGTGATGAAGCCTCAGATAATGTTTTATACAGGAGGTGGAACTTGAAACATTTTCGCTGTCACACTGACCTCAAGCAAATATAGTGTCCATGTTTAAATGTTGAAAGAGAATCCATCCTTTCAGGGTGGAGCCTGATGGAGTCCGATGGTTGAGACCAGGTCTGAGGAAGTGTAAGTGTGTTGTCATGAGTCATCATAAAATGTAATTTAGTGAAATGATGACAGATTAATAACTGATAACTGATCTTGTTCTCTCCATCAGATTCCTGTCAACTCACAATCGACACAAACACAGTGAACACAAAACTACAACTGTCTGACAGCAACAGGAAGGTGACACATGTGGAGGAGGATCAGTCATATCCTGATCATCCAGACAGATTTGTCGACTGGCCTCAGATGCTGTGTAGAAATTGTCTGATTGCTCGCTTTTACTGGGAGGTCGAGTGGAGCGGAGTGGTTGATGTATCACTAAGTTACAGAGGAATCAAAAAGAGCGGAAATAGACCTGACAACAGGTTCGGATTGAACGATCAGTCCTGGAGTCTGTTCTGCTCTGATGGCCGTTACTCTGTCTGGCACGATAACAGACAAACATTTATCTCCTCCTTCCCTTCTTCCTCTGACAGAGTAGCAGTGTATGTGGACTGTCCTGCTGGCACTCTGTCCTTCTACAGAGTCTCCTGTGATGAACTGATCCACCTCCACACCTTCAACACCACATTCACTGAACCTCTTTATCCTGGGTTTGGGTTCTGGTTAAGGTCTGGTTCCTCAGTGTCTCTGTGTTTTCTGAAGTAGCTGGTCTCCTCTGCCGTCAGCACAGCATCACACACAGCTGATGTTGTTAGTAGACCTGCACCAACTGATAAAAGAGCTTTAATCATTTGTAATGTTAATATTGATATTAGTGGTTCAAATATTTCTGTGGTCAGACAAACATCCAAGCACAAACACCACAGTTTTCACTCATTTTTTACTAACTGATTATTAAAACAGTTGTTAGCTGCAACTCTGTTATTTAGAATTAACCTGGTCTCTCACTGCTTAATAATTAGAATCATTTCTTCATTTTCAGTAGGAACCTTAAGGTTAGATCATTTTATTCAGACATATTTCAAAGATCAAACATATTTTCTTATTAAATCTTCAGTATCTTAGAAAGAGCTCATTCTTCCTTTATGAATGATGGAAGATGTAACTTCACTGACTATTATTAGTTGCTGGCTTCCTGTTTGACAGTGTCTGAATAAAATGCAGGTTTATCTGGATACACAGTGACTCAGGACCACGGGCATTAACACATCAGCTAGTGAAGAACCATCCTGCTGTGTTGCTGGGTGCCAGGACTGAAGCAGTGATGACTCTGCCTCGACGTTTTATCGCACACCAGCTGCTACTGTAGGTCAAAAATTCCAAGGAGACAAGTGTGTTTAACAATATGAGAAAGGACTGAAGATAGGAAATTACCCACATTTAAGATCAGGTGAGGTTAACTGTTGGCAGTAGCAGCTGGTGTGAGATAAAACGTCCAGTTAGAGCCATCGCTCCTTCAGTTGTGGCACACATCAATACAGCAACACAATATTTCCACAACATGTTGTCGCCTCCAGTAAATGTTTTCTCATCCACTTTTCCTTAGTTTTGCCTCCAGCCAACACTCGCTGACATGCTGATGATGCAGGTCAGAAGAGTGAGTTGTTCATCTAGCACCTTTAACATAGATGGAACAGACCAATGTCAATTAGACATGTATATTCAATTGTCATCTACGTATAATGATACTGTAAATTATTTCTCCACTATTGCAATAACAGTTGTGCAGATCATTGCAGTCAGAGACTCGTTGGCAGATGGAAACAGAAACAACCTTAAAGTGTTGAAACTCCATCTGTCATTACTGTGACACAGAAGCTTCATGAAACAGTCCAGGATAAAATCTTATCCCCAGAGTTCGTTAACTGAAACGAACGTTTTCGGTGTCATAGTGACTCTGTTGGATCCTGCTTCCTTAGATGCATCAGTAATGTGAAACATCCTCTTATTCATCCTGTTTCATCTGCATCCACCACTCAATCAATTTCAATCTATTGTATCTTTCAAAAAGATTTTGGTCTATGTGAACTACATGTTTGTGTGGTTTTGCTGAAGCCAGTGATGTTTATTATATTCTTTATCATTTTTCATTAACAACTCTTCATTTTGTCTTTGAAACAGTTAACAGTAGTTTTACTAGCAGAACAAAATAGTAATTTTCTGTTTTTATTTTTTATGTTAGATGTTAATTTTTAATTTCCATTTCTCTGACTTAATTAAAAGTAAAGAAACCAAACACTGACCTCAGCCTGTGACTTGTATTATTTTATTACAGAGTCAGATATGTGGTGAACATCTGACACGTCAACACTGACACAGTTCTTCCTGCTCAGCCTTTAGCAGCTCTTCACTGCAGAACACCCTGCTTCTCAAAGCTGATTTCATTTTATCAGAGGGGTCGAGCCGCACTGACTCAGGTTGGACAAAGAGAGCTGCACATGATGAATCCATGGCTAAATGCAGGACATGAGGAGGCAGGTAAAGTGCCACAAGCAGAAAATCACACTCATGAGGTCAATAAAGCAACAGCAAAACGAAGATGTGAGTTAAATATGAGCCAAACTGAATCAGGACTGTCTGTCAGGGAGCAACATAAACACTAAAGTGAGGGAAGAAAAGATGCACGAACCAGAATCTACAACATGGGAACAAAAACACAGAAGCTGCGACGAAGGGCAAAACCATAAACCTCCATCTGGTTACTGACGTACAACAGCTTGAGAGGGAGAACAGCACAGTCCAAGGAAAACTGATGACCTGGAAGGACTGTGCTCCAACAACCACCTGGCAGTGAGTGTGTAACCAGTAAATGTGATTCTTGACATGAGGATAGAGATCAGGTGAGTCAGAGGAGGAGCAGGTGAAGCCAGACCAGAGCACTGGGAGCAGGGCAGGAGTGGACTGGTCAGAGGAAACCAGACCAAAACAAAAGCCTGGACGGTGACGCACGACTACAAGTTCAGAGATGAAGCACTGATGTTTTCTAGAGCTAAACTACAACAAACACTGTTAATACTCTGATTAAACCTGTGGATAACATTTTTAATGTACAATAATTATTACATGAACTGTGATTCACCACAGCTGTTTATTAACATCCATATACTGTACATACACACTCTTTAACTGTACGTTCATATTCATTTTATTATATTTTATTGTTTAGATTAACTTAGTTAAGTTAGTTAAGCTTGTACTGTGCCAGTTTAGTGTTGAATTTAATGCTTTTTGGTCAGATCAGCATTTTTATAGTCAAACTTCACTTCTGCTGTTGCAAAAATGCAGTTTCTCCACTGAGGGACTAATAAAAGTATTTAAAATGTTTGTAGTAACAATGCCAGAAAAGATGGGGCACAGCAACATACACATGAAACATTGATGTCTCCTTTAGATTCTTAAGAAAACTTTGTGAACTATTTAAAATGACACATGGAACAGAGACAAATAGCTCAGTTAACGTTTTCTGAGGAAGGTAGAAATAGTTGGTACCAACTTGAAATGTGAAATGTCTGAAGATTCTCCATCATCCAGGTGAAGGAATGTAGACTGTGTCCTGAAGGAGTCTCTGGTGTCATGTCAGCTACTCCTGTGCAGCAGCAACTGAAACCATGTTGTCACTGTGCTGGAGTTTCTGTGGTCAGTTAGCGCCACCTAATGGACAGGTAGCAGAACATCATCTGATGTGACTTCTCTGACACTGGTTCCACTGGTTTTGACATCACTTTATTTTTAGACATGAAGTCTCAGGGTGTGACATCGTCCTCAGATCAAATACTCACCGACTCCAGGACTGACGAGAGACAGAGAACAGCTTCCTCCGTCTACTCAGTGTTTCCTCCACATAAAGTTGGACCGTGTCTGTGAGTGAACCTGAAGTTCAGCAGGTGAGAAATCTGTAAATGTCTGAACAGGATCACACAGTTAAATTGCAGAAGTTTGTTTTACATGTTTCACTGTTAGTGGTTCTCAGGTAGAAACAACAGCAGATTCATTAGTCAGAGAGAAATGTGTCAGAGCTGGTCAGACAGGATCAACTTGACTCAAAGCTCTTCAGTGGATTATATTCATCAACTATACACAATAAATTCTGTTTATTGTTAGTAGCAGCACATTAAATGTACATAGAATGAGATTTATTATTGTTGTTCCTACTAGTGCTGCTACTAGTAAATAGTATAATTGCACAATTTTCAAAAAGTTTATTTTAATGTTTAAACTTTTCTCCTGACTCGTAGTTTTGTGTAGTACTACAGGTACTACAGGTATATCAGGGTTCCACTGACTAAAAAGCTCTGATCTCTGTATGAAGCTGCATCTACAGTGAGTTTCTGATTGTGATGAAGTGTGTGTCGGCCCATTCTCCATCAGAACCATATGTTTACATGATCATGACACAGCATTAGAGGTCCAGTCAGTCACCAGCAGACAGTAAAACAGTCACAGTAGGAGTAATAAATGATGAAATGCAGAGGTAACATTTGATTAACGATTCCAGTGTAGAACTGTCCTGCTTTAAAACTAGTTATAACTACTGATCCACATTTGATCCTGCTCAGTGACTGTAATCCAGAAAAAGGTTTTTATTGTACTTTGGGTCTTTACAGGGTGAAAGATGACGACCCTCACAGAGGTCCTCCTGCAGACTTTGGAGGATCTGGGAAATGAGGACTTTAAAAAATTCAAGTGGTACCTGTGGCAGAAGGGGGTCCTCGAAGGCTTCCCAGTGATCCGGAAGAGTCGACTAGAGAATGCAGACAGACCGGACACAGTGGATCAGATGGTCCACACCTACTGTATAAACACTGTTAAAGTCACTAAGATGGTTTTGGTGAAGATAAATCAGAATGAACTAGTGGAGAATTTCTCAGACACCATCTCTGAACCCACAGGTCAGTCACACACAGAGTAAAGATTAAACTTTACAAGCTTCCTGAGGACTGTTCAGTTTCATTACAAAGTTCTTCCTGACTAATTGGGAATCACAGATTTTTCCAGTCTGTAGCTGGTTGTCCTGTCAATAGAGAGATGACCTCAGTGCCTTCATAACCAATGAGCCACAAGAAGTTGTAGAATGACACCACATCTACCTTTGCACATGTAAATGTAGAGTCTCAGGGCTCTGTTTTAGGCCAAATCATTTCAAATTAGAGAGTCAAGACTTTTTTAATGTTAAACACAAAACTGGATCTTTTCTCTCATTGGAGCGTGAGGAGATGCTGGTGCATACTTTGGTGTTATTCAGGTTGGATTTTTATACTTCATACTTTCTGGCCTCACACTCATTAGCAAGAATCTGCAATTGGTCCAAAGTGCTTCAAAAGTTAACACAATCTTTGGTCATATTCCAGAGTCTGAGTATGAACAGTGACGTGACGTCTGCAGAGGTTTGTTGTGCAGCTGGTCGTCCTGTCAGCAGGACACTGCAGCAGGTAAAACTAGAGGGAATGTGAAGCAGAAATATGTGAGGAGACAGTGGAGTCACCTGGTGGAAAAGACAGGAAACGTTGTGTCATCAGTAAAGAATCACTGACCTCCTGGTTCTAATCACAGCTATGTAGACAAGACGGTACCAACAGCTATAAAGATACCGTATGTGTTGGGATCAGAGCATTTACAGACGTGGACAAAATAGTTGGTTCCTTCTAGTAAAGAAAGGAAAACCCATAATGGTCACTGAAATAATGTGAAAAGGACAAAAAAGAAGAAGCATTTTAAAAATAATGAAACTGGCCTAAACTAAAATGATGGTTCCCCTAGAAAAGACTGAAAATAATTAGACAACAGAGACATTTTAAACTAAAGTGAGTCCTGTAATTAGCATCATCTGCCTGTTTAGAGGGTGAACAGTAGTCACTGTGCTGTTTGGTATCATGTACCACACTGAACACGGAGCACAGAAAGCTGAGGAGAGAGTTGTCTCAGGAGATTAGAAACAAACATGTTAAAGGTAAAGGCTATAAGACCGTCTCCAAGCAGCTTGATGCTCCTGTGACTGCAGCTGCACATATTATTCAGACGTTTAAGGTCCACAGGACTGTAGCCGACCTCCCTGGATGTGATCACAAGAGGAACCCTCAGAAGGAGAACAAATTAGGGAACACTGCAGTAAGCAGGCAGATTAACGACTGAATAATTTAAGAGGAAAACAAAATCACAGCTTAAGGCTGGAACTAATAAATAAACTGACTGAGAAACATCTAACTATGCTGAATTTCATACTTACAACTCGCAGAGAACAAAGCTAGAGGTCAGGGAAAAGGTAAATGAAGGGAACAAGGCAGACAGATGACAAACCAGCACAGACTAACTGTCAGAGGAGGGAACTGCAACAGAAACCCCAAGAGACGGATAATGTAAACTGTAAACAGAACAACTAAAAGCGATTAGAGGTGAACTTCAAGATCAAGGTACATCAGCTGCCCAGTGTCAGAAAGCTTGGTCTCAGTAGCAGGTTATGGTCCTCCAACAGGATAATGATCCAAAACATAAAACATAACATAACATTAAATAGAACACTCTTGGACCAGAACACCTGTGGACCAGAACACCTGTGGACCAGAACACCTGTGGACACGTGCAGAATCACTGATTGTCTCAAAAGGTTGTGTAAAAAAATATTAAATTAAGGGAACCATCATTTTAGTCCAGGCCAGTTTTATTAGTTTGTTTTTTAAATGAACCACAATTCAAAATCAATTAATTTTCATTTTTATTTATTACTTTTGTCAGTTTCACATTATTTCAGTGATCATTGTGAGTTTTTTCTTTCTTTAACAGAAGGTTTTAACTATTTTGTCCGTGTATTTTAAATTCTACGGATATAAATCATCCAGTCTGTCTCAAATGAACTGATACAGTTTGTGGTTTCTTTACATTTCATCCTTAAAGCCTTTCACTCCTGACAGTCCATTAGCTGAACCCTTCCCTGAATGTGTTTTCATTATTCATGTTTAATCATTTACGCAATTTGTTTTTTATTGATTCAGAGATTCTCGCTGACTCCCAACATAAACTCAAGTCTAAGCTGAAGCAGAAGTTCCAGTGTGTGTTTGAGGGGATCGCTAAAGCAGGAAACCCAACCCTTCTGAATCAGATCTACACAGAGCTCTACATCACAGAGGGAGGGACTGGAGAGGTCAATGATGAACATGAGGTCAGACAGATTGAAACAGCATCCAGGAAACCAGACAGACCAGAAACAACAGTCAGACAGGAAGACATCTTTAAAGGCTCACCTGGAAGAGATGAACCAATCAGAAGAGTGATGACAAAGGGAGTGGCTGGCATTGGGAAAACAGTCTTAACACAGAAGTTCACTCTGGACTGGGCTGAAGACAAAGCCAACCAGGACATACAGTTGACATTTCCATTGACTTTCAGAGAGCTGAATGTGCTGAAAGAGAAAAAGTTCAGCTTGGTGGAACTTGTTCATCACTTCTTTACTGAAACCAAAGAAG
>OMLM01018736.1:0-12707 GCA_900302695.1 Helostoma temminkii | reverse complement strand
AAAAGGTGACGTGAATGTTTCTGCACCAAAGATAGAGGGAGACATCAAAACACCCAAGGTCGATATTGAAGGTCAAAAGGTTGATATTCAAGGGCCTAAGGGAGGATTTGACATGCCCAAAATGAAAATGCCATCTTTGAACATTAAAGGTCCAAAATTGGAGGGCCCTGATATTGACATAAAATCTCCCAAGACTTCTATTGATGTTAAACTTCCAGATGTTGACATCAAAAAGCCAGATGCTGATATTGAAGTTCCTGATGTAAATCTCAAAGGACCCAAATTTAATTTGCCTTCAGTTTCTGTACCCAAACTGCCAGACTGGGACATTAGTCTGAAAGGGCCCAAAGTAAAAGGAAATGTTGATGCTTCTGCTCCAAAGATTGAGGGTGACATGAATGTCCCCAAGGCTGACATTGAAGGACCAGATGTTGACATTGAGGGCCACAAAGGAGGATTCAAATTGCCTAAGTTCAGAATGCCCACCTTTGGTAACAAAGGTCAACATGTTGAAGGGCCAGACCTTGATGTCAGCTTACCCAAAGCTGATATTGATATCAAAGCCCCAGAAGTGGAAATCAAGGGAGGTGACATTGACATTGACAGTACAGGTGGTAAAATCAAGGGTGGCAAATTCAGCATGCCATCCATTTCAGGGCCAAAATTATCAATGCCAGATGTGGATTTCAACTTGAAAGGTCCCAAATTCAAAGGGGACGTTGATGTGTCACCTTCAAAGATCGAAGGAGATATATGTACACCTAAACTTGATATCAAAGTTCCAGATGTTGACTTTGAACGAACTGCACCAAAAATGCCATTTGTTGATGTCAACTTGAAGGAGCCAAAGTTAAAGAGTAATTTGAAAGGAGACATTCACCTTCCCAAAGCTGAAATAGAGGCATCAGATGTTACAGTTGATGTTCCAGAAATAAGTTCAAAGAAATCAAAATTTAAAATGCCCAAATTTGGTTTCAAGAGCCCAAAGACAAAAACCCCAGAAACCGATGTGCATTTGGAGCAGGGGGATATCAGTCTTAAAGGGAGGTCAGGCAGCTCAGAAGGTCTTGATCTTGACATGGGAATCACTGGTCCAAAAATCAAAGGGTCCAAATTCAAGATGCCAAAATTTGGTTTTAAAGGTCCAAAATTTGACATGCCAGATGTTGATATTGACCTTCCCAAAAGTGGTACAGAATTAAAAATTCCAGATGTTGACATTGAAGGGCCAGATGTTAAAATTGAAAGTCCTGATGGCAAAATGAAAGGACCAAAACTGAAGATACCAGGCACCTCTGGACCAAAAATGACCATGCCAGATGTGGATTTCCATTTGAAAGGTCCACAGCTCAAGGGTGATGTGGACTTGTCAGTTCCAAAGATTGAAGGAGATTTAAAAGGACTAGATGCTGGCATAAAAGGTCCACAAATTGATATTGAAGGACCGAAGGGGGGATTTGACCTGCCCAAAATCAATATGCCATCATTTACCAATAAAGGTCCAAAGGTGGAGAATTTAGATGTTGATGTTAATCTTCCAAAAGGTGAAATTAAAGTAGCAGCACCTGATATTGAAATAAAAGGGCAAGACACTTATGTTCAAGGCCCTGATGGTAAAATCAAAGGACCAAAACTGAAAATACCAGGCATTTCAGGATCAAAGATTTCCATGCCAGATGTGGATTTAAATTTGAAAGGTCCCAAGCTCAAAGATGATGTGGATGTGTCATTTCCAAAGATTGAGGGAGAAATTAAAGCACCAGAAGTTAATGTCAAAGCTCCAGAAGTTGATATCAAAGGGCCTAAGGCAGGATTTGTAATGCCAAATATCAAACTGCCGACTCTTAACATTAAAGGTTCAAAAGTGGAGGGTCCAGATGTGGATTTTGATCTTCCAAAAGAAGAAATTAAAGTTAAAGGACCTGATATAGAGATGAAAGGGCAGGACATTGATCTTCAAGGTCCTGGTGACAAAATCAAAGGACCAAAACTGAAAATGCCATCCTTTGGTGGAAAGGAGCCAAAAATGGAAGGACCA
Organism: Helostoma temminkii; assembly: GCA_900302695.1. Classification (NCBI taxonomy): domain Eukaryota; kingdom Metazoa; phylum Chordata; class Actinopteri; order Anabantiformes; family Helostomatidae; genus Helostoma; species Helostoma temminkii. The sequence goes on along the minus strand of OMLM01018736.1, from coordinate 10,669 downwards.
GAACTTGATGTCAGCCTCCCAGAAGCTGATATAAAAGCCTCTAAACTAGATATCAAAGGACCAGATGTTGACTTTGAAAGTGTAGGTGGTGGAATGAAAGGACCCAAATTATACTTGCCATCAATGTCAGGACCGAAACTTTCAATGCCAGATGTAGATTTCAGTCTAAAAGGCCTCAAACCCAAGGTTGATGTTGACGTGTCAGCTCCAAAAATCAAGGGAGACATAAACACACCTGAAGTTTCTCTCAAAGGTCCAGAAGTTAATATTGAAGGGCCAAAGGTGAAAGCACCTGATGTTGACATTAAAGCCCCAGAGATTGACACTGAAGGCCCTGATGCAACTATCAAAGGACCCAAAGTTAATGTATCAACAATAAAAGGACCAAAACTTCCAGATTTGGACATTAAATTAAAAGGTCCTAAAGTTGAGAGAGGTGTGGATGTTTCACTTTCAAATATTCAAGGAGAGGTAAAAGCTCCTGTGTTGGATTTTGAAGGACAAAGTGTTGGTATTAGTGAACCCAAAGGTGCTAACATTACAGCACCAACCATCACTATGGAAGGGGGGAAAACAAGTGTTACATTTCCTAAGTTAAAAGGTCCCAAATTTGCAATGAAATCCCCAGAAATGGTGGGGCCTGACTCCAAGGGTAAAACACCCATGTTTAGTGTAAAATCAACAGGTTCCAAGACAGACGTTAGTCTCCCAGATACCGAAGGGAGTCTGGATGTTCCTGATATTGACATCAATGTGAAGGGGAAAAAGAGTAAATTTAAAATTCCTAAAGTGAAAGGAAAGGCAAAGAAACCTGATGTTCAAGAAACTCCAGCAGCAGACCTGGGTGTAGACACACCAAGTATCCATGTCAAAGGAACAAAGGTAAAAAAGCCTCTTTTTGGGAAACTCCATTTTCCTGATGTGGAGTTAGATATCAAATCACCAAAAGTGAAAAGCGATGGATCTTTATCAGAGGGATTGAAAACACCTGATCTGCCACCTGCTAGCCTGAAGGCAGCCATTCAGGGTTCTGATATTGACAGTCCAAGTGTTAGTTTGGAAGGGCCTGATGTGAAATTAAAGACTCCTGATATTAAAATGTCAAGTGTGAAATGTGATACAGACATTAACACAAGTATTAGAGTGGACCATGCACCTGCTGGCGTACAATACCCAGAAGGAACAGTAACATTTCCCAAAATCAAGGCACCAAAATTTGGTATTGCTTTGCCTAAACTAGAAGGCCAGGAAGGTAGAGGAAATGTTGGATCAGAATCTGCAGAAAGCAGAGGCATAAACATACAGTCTCCATCTCTTAGTTATCAAGCTTCTTCACAAAGTATTGAGATTCCCAGTCCAGAAATGAAGCAAGGTGAAAGTAAAGTTAAAGTGAAGATGCCAAAATTATTTGGGAAATCAAAAGTTAAGGGTAGCAGTGCAAGTGACCTTCAAGGACCAGATGTAGAAATGAGTACTAGTGGTAAGGATATAAGTGCACATGTTGAGGAGGTGGTTGGAAGAAATTTGGAATTGGAGGGTGATCCTAGGCTTAGTGTGTCAACTAAAGACAAGTCAGCCTCATTGGATCTATTTAAGAAATCAAGGCATAGGTCTTCTTCTCTGAGTGATGAGGGAGGGCTTGCCATCAGTTCTCCTTCAGCGCACTTAGAAGCTGAGGGTGGCGACATTTCAGTAGATCTAGGAGGAAGCAAGCTAAAGGGAAAGAAAGGCAAGTTGAAGTTTGGCACATTTGGAGGCTTTGGTTCAAAGTCAAAGGGCTCATATGAAGTGACACTTGGTGAGGACAGAGGAGCTGCAATGGAGGGAAGTGCGGGGGTTTCTTTACCCTCCAAAAAATCAAGATTGTCTTCATCTTCCAGCAGTGACAGTGGTTCAAGGGGTGGTTTTAGGATCCCAAAAGTTGAACTATCTGTCTCACCAAAAAAAGATTAATAATGAGGCAAATTAAACTCTCTCATGTACCCCCAAATGCATACTCATAATACCTAACCTAAGGGAAAATTCATAGCCATTTTAGTGTCTTTAACTCCAAATAATGTTTTCACAATTAGACAGGAGCGCATGAGATTGTTTAAAATCCATTCAAACTGTAAATAAGATTAATTTGTAATGTAATAATAAATATTGTTTTTGTACATATTCCAGATTTATTGAAAACATGCCATCTCACCAAATATTTACCAAATGTTTATTAGCAAGTTTGTCATATTATCCTATTTCATTCATTTAAATGAAAGTTGCTATAGAGGTGTGGTATATTTGTATGCAGGGTTCACAGAACAGATATTAAAGTAGTTTTTTTGAGGGAAAATGTTTATTCACCAAGACAGATGAAATGAATGACCAGCTTGTGTATAAAATGTTTAATTTCAAGCTTTGGTATGATATAATCAGACACATATATATGCAATACAGAGCTGGCCCTTTATACCATGTTATAAAGAGTGATGATGTTGTATATACCATAATTGCAAAGATAATCACTGTTTGGAAACTGTCAACTTGACAAAGGGCTGTCAGTGCTTTTCTGTTCATTTATAAGAAAATGTATTCACATTTCAGCCCTTAAATTCCATAATATGCATTTGCTTCCATAAACATGTTTTGCTTCCTAATTCTGTCATTTCCATATTTACCTGTTTTATGGTTCTCTGTACATTATTTCTTTTGTCACTTTTTTTTGTACACACTGTTTATAATTATGCAAAAACAGTGTCACAAACAAACTGCCAGATTTCAATTGGATTTGTTTGTATACAAAATCTGTATTGAGTGTTACAGCAGAGTTTTGATCAGATATTATGGAGAACATAATTCTTTATGTCTATTGTTTCGTGTGCATTCTGCCAAATCAATAAAAAGATTTATAGAATTTATAAGGTTTGTTGAATCAGCATTTATCAGTGCTATATCATTGCATTTTACTTGTTTTAGCTTAAAAGAAAAGTTTTATGTGTATCTTTATTTCAGTCAAAACTGTATTCAATAGGAAAATGTAACAATTACTTATTTTAATTATGATGCAATGATCCATAAAATCCAATAAATATCTAGCTGCAACTATCATTTGTATAATACTAGTGATACACTGATGCTGAGATGTTAACTGCTCGATACATGGATACATACAGTAAATATAGTGAACAGCATAACACAAAAAACACATACCATACAGTGAACTGTATAACTCTAATCTTTTGGAGTGTACATGCAACAAAGTTAGCAGGCTTATGTGTCTGTGACTATAGACCGGGCTGGACTGGGCCAAAAATCTGTAGTAACAGTATACAATTATAAAATGAAAATGATTTGTCTAAGTGCAGATATAAATATTACTGTTGCTACAGAAGCCTAATTCATGAAAATTAGAGTAATTAATGTTTAGGCACTTGCTTTTCAGTTGGCGATTCGGTTATTACATTTATTATTATTATTAATTACTTACGTTTTTATTTTCAAAACTGAATTTTACAGTTCTCAAGAACATTGTAAAAGCTAAGACAACACAGAGAAAAAACAGCCAAACAATACTTTGTAACGCTTTATTTTCAGGCCACGATTTACAGCTTAAGTTCCCCAAATTAACAATGTATTTCTCTGTAATATTGCTTTACCTATACAGTATGTATCAATATGCGTTTGGAAGTACAGAGGAATAATGTGCAATGTTTAAGGAATAAGAGGGTAAAACCCTAAGAACAATAAATGTACTTAAACTGATTTGTTGTAATTTTACTAATTACCTATGGGCTATAATATGGCTATGTACTTCTTCTGTAATTACCGAATAGGTGTATCCAGTGTTACTGGTAATTACATAGTAAATATTAAACATGCTGCCTGTAAATTAAAGTAATCACTGTAACCCTCTTGTTCAACAGACATTTCACTGAAAGGACTCCTGGAAACAGATGCGCTGATCTGTGACTGATGCTCTAACAAATGACACTAACAGGAGTTAGTAAAATAGCTAATATTTGCTGTAGTTTAGTCTACTTTGTTTGAAACCTTGTCTTTTCACTTTGCATATATCCACATTTATTACAGAGTGTCATTTATTACATTTTTAAATAAAAGAAATTAAAGTTACTGAGTTGCCACACAGACAGTGAGTAACCTACTTTAATCAATTTAATTGAATTTCTTACAAAACTAGTGAAAACTTCTGTTCAAGAACATCATGCTGCTAAATCATTTCAGAGTACTGCTAGGTTTAAGGTGCTTTCACACCTATAGACTTTACTTTTTTTTAAATTAAGCTCAATTTTTTTTTACCTCTTGATGCAGTTTGTTTCATCTCTTGGGAACACAGTAATCGCACTTGGGTGCTGACCAAAACAACCACATCGAGACCCCAGAGAAGAGGTTTCGATCCGAATCATACAGTGAATCTGGTGTGGTCCTCTTGATGTACCAAACAAAAACAGACCACAGACCACATGCTTTTAAATTTGAAGGTTGAAGGCATTGGATTATGTGTAAAATTTAATTTCTTTCATTTAAACACCTAAAATATGATGCAAGATGAATCATGGACATGCGTAATCATGAGGACATGCAGTGCCTCACAAAACATTTGTTCTGTTGACTGTGCAAGTGATAATGTATCGTAATAAACAATCAGCAGGAAACATCCAACCTGCATAAAATAACCTACATAGTGAAGTTATCTCTCCCATGTTACAGAAACAGTAACAACAGTACTAGTCCACAACACACAAACTTTTTTCTGTATTTACTTTTTTGTTCCTTTGGCAGCCACATCTAACCAATGAACAGACAGGAGGCTCTAGTGTGACACATTTTGGTGTGCGTGGATTTTTTTATGTGAAAGGAAACCAAAACAAGGGGAAAATGCTACATGTTTACAAACTTCTCAAATGATTCGGATATAAACAGTTGGTGGAGCTGGTTAAAATCTGTGAACCATGCTTCCAAAATAAGTCCAAGGTAGAGGACAAATCTTCTGCTGCAGGTTTCAGGTATCCAGGTTCCTTAACTGCAAGTAAACTCATTCCCTCATTTCCTGAGAAACCTGATTACTTAAGTGCATGTAAATCCAGTCACTGTAAACCAAAAACACAGTAAGCCTTGGGTAAAGTTAAACGGAAGAGGGAGGGAGGAATGGGGGAAAGAGATGTGATAGGGCTGTCATAATGTTGATAGTGACAAAAACGAACCACTGGGCCATTTTATGGGCTTTAAGGGCTTATGCAGTCAAAAATATATATAATTATGAAAATCAATTACACCGACCCAAAAGTTTCCCAGTGGGAATTTGCACAAGTGCCAGATTACAAATCCAGCCTTGCTATAGACAAAACAGGGATCTGTGACATCACCTGGAGTATTCTGAAGGGAGTCATGAAGATAAGGGCCGTGTCTCTGAATGAAGAAGATTTACTAACCTTTTGTATATCGGTATATACTGAACTCCACTAATATTGGCAGCCTTGGTAAATATGAGCAAAGAAGGCTGTGAAAAAAATGTCTATCGTTTAATCTTTTGCTCAACATATTTACAAAAAACTCTTTTTGAAAACAAACACAATACAGTTTTATCCAACCTTCAGAAATTTCAAGGTGCACGCTGGTGGACTCCTTTTCAGTTCACCCCACAGGTCTTCATAGGATTTAAGTCAGGGGTGTCCCGGTCTCCGTTCCTCCTGCTTGTCTGTCCCCCATCCTTATTTAGTCCGTTTTCTGTCTCCCTCCTTCCTGCCTATTCATCCCGCTAATCATCTGGATTACGTTAACCTGTGTCCTCCCGTCTCCTCCAGCGCCAGATAGTCTCACTTCTACTGGGAGCAATAACTATCCAGCGATACCTATGGACTGCTTACCTGTTACTAACTCTACCTGACTACTTGCTTCTACCTAAACCCTCCTGTACGGTGAGCTTTTTCCCCTTTTCTGATCTTTTCACCTTGCTTTTCTCTGCTACACTCTTGATACTGGACCTGACCCTGCCCCTGTTAGCCTTTTGCTAATCCCTTCCTGCTCTCTATTTCCTAGGACTCCCTGTGTATGATTTGGAGTGTTAAAGGACAAAATGTGTGGAACCTGCGGACTGGCTCTGAAAATTATTACTTCCTGATTATCTGATAATTGTATATGACCCTGGACTGGTTAAGCTAATCTGCTGTGTGGATTGCTGGATTGCTATTTCTTTTCTGTGAATGACTCTGGACCGACTCTTACCTGGTGAGTATTAGATCACGGACAAAATCTTTACTTGTGTATAAACCTGGATTGTTTAATGGAATTGTGCTTCTGAACTGTTATATTTATCCTCATACTCACCACTCTGCCTCAGTTACTGTGCTGTTTTTGTACTTACCTGAACTCTGCTTTCACTTGTCCTCATCCTACAGTGGCAGTCATTCCCTGAAACAGACTCACCTCTTACCTACAGCGCCCACTTCCAGCTCAAAACCACCATCACCATCAAGTCCTGTACACTCAAGTTTCTGCGACCCTGCTCCTTTGCCACCACCTCTCTTCCTCCTGCAAAATAAATCATACTCACCATCTTTGTAGTTTTTCACCTACCTGCATCCAGAGCCTACTCTCCAACGCTTGCCAGGAAAACTGTACTTGTCTGACTGCATTGTGCCAAGTGTAAAGTTTGGTGGAGGGGAGATTATGGTGTGGGGTTGTTTTTCAGGAGCTGGGCTTGGCCCCTTACTTCCAGTGAAAGAAACCATGAATGCTTCAGCATACCAAGACATTTTGGACAATTCCATACTTCCAACTTCGTGGGAACAGTTTGGAGCTGGCCCCTTCCTCTTCCAACATGACTGTGCACCACTGCACAAAGCAAGGTCCATAAAGACATGAATGACAGAGTCTGGTGTGGATGAACTTGATTGAGAAAATGTAAATTAGCCATGTGGGGAATACAAAATAATACAGGAAAAAAGGAAAACATATCTTGTTAAAAGTGTGAATTAGGAACGAATATAAGAAAAGTAAACAATTTCTGCATCGGTAAAGCTAAAAAATACAGATATATTGCATGCTTTTATTTTTTAAAATTCTTCTGTATGTCTGTATACCATTGCTTCGATTGAGATTAAGACTTTTAAAGGCACAAATTAATTTTGTCAGTTTAAAATGTGTAAATATTTGACATCTAAACATCCAAACAACCTCTTACTCTGCCCAATTCCTTTCCACCACATGTTATAATGAGCCATCACATTGTTGCCAAATAAATGAATCTGGCAGCAATAAAATAGAACTACATCGAACTATGAAATTCTGACATCTAGTGGCCACTGTGCAACACAGATCTTAAAACATAAAATAATATTAATTGTTCAGCTACTCAGTTTATAAAAGGTGGCTGGTTATTTGTCTGTTGTACTGACTGGGTTGTTTCATAGATTATCAAGATATGGTAGATAATAATGGGGGAGAGTGCAGATAAAGAGGTAGGTGGGTTTGAGGTACATGAAATTACTGAATTATTGAACGTTCTCATTGTTGTCAATGCAACTATACAAAACGTGTTATTTAGAGGGTGACCACCTGATTACCCTGTAGACTATTGGTGTTGTCGTTGGTAATACAAACTCTTTATTGACATGGGATGCTACTTGTATATTTATTTTATTTTATTTTTTAAAATATTTTTTTGTCAATACAACCGGTAAATATTAAGAGCACAGTATAACCAAACATAGATATCGCTTCAAAATGAACCGAATAATGAACATGGCAGCAACTCGTGCCAATTTAATAACATTTTTAATTCTTCCACCAAAGGGCAGTTTTTTACTCAGTGTTCAATGACAATGATTTTTGGACAGGTTGATGCGTGCACTGATTTCAAGTACAGAACAGTGTCTGCTTTTAATACTAGCCTGAGCATGGTCGCTAAACACTGGTTTTCATTCACATCCATAGGTTTCTCCAGATTCTGTTAATCTTCTAATGGTTGTGTAACACAGATGACGAAATTCCCAATTTCTTTAAAATTTTACATTATTTTACTAAAATTGTTCTTTTACTTTTACAGGGTTGGTGAGCCTCTCTTCATGCCTATTTCTAAAAGACTCTGTCTCTTTGGGATGCTCTTTTTATACCCAGTCATGATACTGACCTGTTGGCAGTGAACCTAATTAGGTGTGAGATGATCCGCCAGATGTTTTGAAAATGACTGACATGGGAATATTTTTTTTTTTTTTGGCAGAATGACAGGAGGCTTGCAATAGAAGAGCAGAGGCTGTGGGAAGGAGTGTGGCGGTGGAACAGGATGATGAGGTAGAAGGACTGGATATGGAGGGTTTTGTGAGCTAGCAGAAGTACTATAAAATGAATCTATTGTTGGACAGAGAGCCAGTGGATTTTTTTTCTTCAAGCATGATCTTGTGGGCCTGCAGCAGAGTTTGTGGTGAAGAGTTTAATAAAGATTTTGGATGATGCCCACAAACCCACAGAAACCTAGAAAAATGCAATTAACGTATGAAAAAATGCATTTACTCAGATTTTCTCAGATTAGATTTCATTCGAAGATCTGAAATAGTTCAGTATGAGATTTACACAATAAGAAAAGGAGTCAGGATGTTTGTCCACAGCACAGTAGTTGCTATAGGGCAGCATAGTGGCGCACTGGTTAGCGCTTTCACAACTAGAAGGACCTGGATTTGACTCCACCGATCACCCAGAAACCTTTCTGTGTGGCGTTTACATGTTCTCCCCATGTCTGCATAAGTTTTCTCCAACTGCCCAAAGATATACACTTGCATGTGAGTAGTTGTCTGTCCTTGTAAATTAGTCCTGTGATAGAGTGGCAACCTGTTCAGGGTGTTCTGGTTCTGGTTCTTGCCCAAAGATGACTGGCTCCAACACCTCCATGGCCCTTAATGGAAAAAACGGCACTGTTGCCCAGTTCTTGCTCATGGGGGATGTGTTGTTTGACCTTAATATGTGAAGTGCCTTGAGATGACTCTGTTTTGATTTGGTGGTATATAAATAAAACTGAATTGAATTGAATATGTTAATGGATTGGTGTAGTTGCTAAATCTTCCTCCATGTACATGTAAATAGAAAAGCAGGATAAAAAACCACAGTTATACATATATACATTTTTGGAAAACCTCTAAGCTATTCTAGAGTTAGGGTTTGTACTTTGTTGGTTTGGATTGTAATTTTCGCCTAATAACAACTGGAAGGTAAGAGACACAAGACCAGAAATGGAGCACATAAACAAAAGAGCTGGTCACTTAACATCAATAAATCTTAAGAGCCACTTTTTTTTTTTTTATGAATGAAAGTGGATTCAAGTGTTTCACAGAATATCACACTGTTCCCATTATTTAAAATATACTGTACATCAAATGTAGCTTGGAAACATTTTTAAAATAGTCTTGATAAAGTATAGTTATATAGGTTTTCTAATGAGAAGCACAAATACAAAACATTTACTGTCAACAAATTTCACATTTGTGCTATGAACTGCAACCTTACATTCAGAGGTGAAAATGAATAAAACTAAGAATCAAATATCTCTGATTATAGAGACTTGCTAAAGGTGGAGTTGATTTTTACCACTTTATTTACTGACAGATAAATTCATAATAATACATCAGTATATATTATTTTCTGATGAACATCTTAATGTGCTACGTCATATAGTAACTCAAGCTGTTGGGTAAATGGAATGACCATAAAGTAAAACATTCAGTAGTGGAGTAAGGGTAAAGTAACATAAAATGGAAGTGCTTCAGTACAAGTATCCCAACATTTTACTTATGCACAGTAATTGACTTAATGTACTGTAAATGTAGTTACTTACCACTTCTGAATCATGCCACCCAGTGGTGGAGTACAATACCAACCACCACTTTTACGAGAATTTGTTAAATACAGTTTTTTTAAAAACATTATTGAATGACATTTATTTTTATTAAGTAATTATGGACTATATTTTATCTATCTATTATCTATTGTAACAAATAGTTTTTAGATGTTTTATAATACTTCAGCTGTATTTGTAAGATGTAGACAGGCATACGTTTGAGCTCTTGGTGGCATTAAAACTCATTAACACAAATGTTAAAGAAACATTGTAAGGTAATGCTTTGTGAACAGTGTTTTGCCTGAAATGCAGGATGTGATTCCAGTATTCCTGGTTGCCTGAATGTAATTGTTGTGGTAGTCTACAGGAAGGAACTCATCTGGAGTTTCCTTTAAAAGAGGAAAGTGCCCCTTTCCTTTCTATAGAGGCAAACAGTTTTGTGCTGAAAGTGGAACGCAGGAGAAGAAGTTGGTGCTGCACAATTATGATGTGATACTGGAATACATGCTGAAGGTGTTGGCCATTCATTTTAGAAGATTACTTTGCCCGAATGCTGAAGATTACCACATAAAACCAGGTAAGAATAAAGATAACTTATTGTAGAGATTTCTCTTTTAAGCATTTTTCTTGTTGTAAATGGACGGCCAGATGTATTACCTAAGCGAAATTTTAACTTGTAGCATTTTTTCCTACTCCTCTACTTGAGAAACATAATTTTCTCATACGTTTTCAACTTGTCCTTGATCGGCGTAGTAGGAAATGCTGCATCTTGTTTGTCTGCCCTCTTCATGGACAGTATAAGGCCACACATGTCAGATATAGATATTTTTGTATGTCTATCTA
>OMLM01018734.1:0-10556 GCA_900302695.1 Helostoma temminkii | reverse complement strand
CTGACTCCCATCCCCCTCTGTTGTTATGAGTTAATCCCAAGAAAAGCAGCTGTGGAGAGGCAGACTGCTGGATGAGAGAGAGTTGGAGAGAGGCGCAGGCCACTTCACCTGACCCAGAGTGCAGCCACAACTTCAGTGTTTTGGTTTCTTGCTCAGCACCAAACAGAAGAAAGCTCCAGCTAGTAACTAGCTGGTGAACTAGCTGGTAGACTATAAATGGAGTTAATAAAGTAAATATTGGTGTTAAGTACATCAGATGGACAAACTCGAATGATTCTAAAGTAATGATAATTAGCTTTTTGTCTGATGGATGGTTACATCCACATCAATTAAATAAGGTCTCATGGCCTTTGCTGTTTTATAATAAACAACTATGTCCATCAATCACTGAAACCATTGGCTGGAAAGTGTATCGTGTGTATCAACTGCGCATGGATTGCTACAAGCAGTGTTTTTAGTATGTAGAGGGTAGTTACTCTTTTAATTAGCACCTTCACAACCTTTTCTGAACCTATTAAGTGAGTGATGCACTGTGAGTGTTTAAAAACATAATTCTAAGCTTGAAATTACTCTTTTTACTTTTTATCATTAACTCAATTATCTCTCCATAAATCTTGATCTCTTCTTTAAATAAAGAAACATGACACTGTTCTATTGAGAGATTTTTATTTGTATAGTTTACTGTTTATTTTGCTCTTGTACTAAGGCCTTTGTGGGATGGTGGCCCACATGATGTTTACCACCATATTCCAGCTGGCTGTTGCTATGGGGCCAGAAGACTGGAGACCCAAGACCTGGGACTACAGCTGGTCTTATGTGTAAGTATTTTTTACTACTACTGTACTTTTTGCTTCTGATACTATTACTGTATCTATTTACTGTGTACTGGAAAATGTTAAAAAGTCTAACTTATTTAATAAGTATTCAGGGTCGATTGTTGTGATTTACAGCATGCACTTAATGAAGAAACCCTACAGTATTGTTCTGCAGAGGACGTGAATTCTTAGTTCTGATTGATGTTATCAGTGGTATACTTTAATTTCATTGATCTAATAACTGTGAAGGCTCATCATTTTGCATCATCACTGTGGCGGTCTTTTTCTCTATATAATGTGGGATTGTTAGCAGTTCGTAGTGTACATGCCATGGACAACAGCTTTTTCATTACTAAGATTTAGTGGGTATATTTACACACAATTAGGACAATCGAGCGGAATGGCAGACAGTAAATGTAGTATGGCATGCAGTAAAGATGGAGTGATAACACAGACACAAGCTGAGTATGTGAGAACTGCTAATGACTGCTTGAATGACATAAACCAAATTTAACATCAGTGTTATTATAAGTTTTCACTTTCCAAGTAAAATACTAGCTTAATGATGAGACTGTTTGCAAATGTGTAATGCTAAAAGGAAATGTCTTAAACAACCAATGTTAGATAACCAGATGTGCATGTGAAAGGGAGAAAAACAACATTTGTAGGCTATATAGGAATAAAATGTGCTGGTAGTTCACCACAGACCTTGACAGAAACATTTCTAGCAAGGCTGGCACAGTGGTCAGAATTGACAGATTCTGTATGATAAAAGCAGATTCCCCTTATACTCAAATTACAATGGGTTTTGGTAGTAAATTGGCAGTTAACATTGACAGACAACTAAACTATTGATTATGTGTGTTCAGAGAACGAAAAAGACTCAGCAGCCTCACTTCTAATACTTGTCAAACTGTTGACAACATAACATTTTATTCATTAGCAAGCTTTAAGTTTACATTTCTGGCGTGACATCAGATGTACTGTATATGTACAGTACAGTATACAGTGATTTGGGGTGTATTGTGTTTCTACTAATATGCCCAAAAATAAATATTGAAAATTATTCACAATGGCCACACACTCTTTGGTCTATGTAGTATTTTGTGACTGTAATATAAAGATGTAAAAGTATGCAAAAAGAATCTCTGTTCATTGGTTTGTACATTTTGTTTTTTGTTCTTACATTTACTTTATTGTTTTCATTTTTCAGCTTAGCATGGGGCTCTTTTGGCACCTGTATGGCCTCTGCAGTGACGGCGCTCAATAGATACACAAAGACCATTGTAGAGTTTAAATACAAGCGGCGGAACATTGAGAAAAACCTGATGATCAAGCAGAAGATGATGGAGCTGGACCATCCTGAGCACGTGTGGGACATGTACCTGACTGCTGTGCCTGCTGATGCAGAGGCACCACTAGAACTGCCGGTCAATGGCCACAAACCATCTACAGGCACAACATATGAGGCTGAAATGGACGATGTACCAGAACCACAGGGAGAGGCATATTGCTAAATGTGAACTCACTGAACCTGCCCCAGTTCCACACTGGAACAGTTACCAGGGCTGATTTGTTGGTTGCACGTTAACGCTTGACTCTTGAATGCTTGTCTGTTTTGCTCAATGCCACATGATTCAGATCATCAAACAAATTCTAATATTACACACAAACAAAAGATGTCCAAACCTGCTTGGCCCTGTGTGAAAAGATAATTGCTAATAAACACAATAACTGGTTGTGACAACCTTGGCAGCAATAACTGCAATTAAGCATTTGTGATAACTTCGTTTCACTTGTCTTTCACATCACTGTGGTTTAATTTCGGCACAGTCTTCCTTGTAGAATTGTTGTCATTCAGCCACATTGGAGGGTTTTTGAGCATGAACGGCCTATTCAGGGTCATACCACAGGATCAATCTAATTTAAGTCTGGAAGGTCATAAACCTTGACCTCCTCAAAGTCATAAAAGAGTCATCATTGTGCTCTTGGAGTAATTTTGGTAGGCCGGCCACTCTGGAGAAGGTTCACCACTATTTTTGTATAATGGCCCTCACCATAGTTCACTCAAGTCCCATAGACTTAGAAATGGCTTTCCAGACTGATACAAGTCAGTTACTTTGTTTCTCATCTGTTCTTGAATTTCTTCAGATCATGGTGTGATGTGTTGCTTTTTGAGATCTTTTAAGATTCTTCACTTTGTCAGACAGTTTCTATTTATTTAATTTCCTGATTCTACATGTCTGGCAGTAAACAGGCATGTGTGTGGCAACTGACATTAAACTAGGCTTTCCAAAAACTTACTTCTTCACATACAGCCCGGCAGGTTTGGACAGTTTTTTCCCTTAATAAATGAAATCATCTTTTAAAAACTGGATTTTGTATTTAGTAGTTATATCTCTATAATTCATGTTTAATGTCTGATGATCTGAATAATTTAAGTGTGATAAATAAGCAAAAAAATAAAAAAATTAGGAAGGGGACAAATACTTTTTCACAGCACCATGACATGGCCAGCTTAGTGTCTGTGAAGGTTCTCGGTCATCCAGGTCATAGTTATCCCAAAGGTTCTGTTCAGTAGAATTTACTTTTAGTTCTGAAGATGTTTCTCCTTCCATCCAGAAGACAAGAGCCATTCCTCTGAAGACAGCAATATATATATATATTCTGGACAGGGAGGACAACTGATTCAAACAAGGTGTCAGAGAAGCTGTTCATTGCAGGATTGAACAACCGTCGTTAAATCGAGGAGGCGCACTCTATCACCCACTTACAATGCAGTTCTTTCATCACTACCCAGACGGTTTCACGCAAAATTTAAATTGTTTACACCTGGTCTCATGTGTCACAGTGACACACATGAAAGCCAGAAAGACCCACAACACACAGGTGATCATCACGTCCTAACGACTTCCTGACTCCACAGTGGTTATAAGCCTGCTACACCAACCAGTCAGTCAGAGCTGATGAAGCCTTCTGGGTGGAAGGTGAAACATCTTCAGAACTAAAAACAGGTCCAGTTGCTACCGAACAGAATCTTTGGGATAGCCAGCTTAGACACATAGCATCACCTGTGGCAAGCTGCATGATGGGCAAGCTACTGCTGCAGCACCACTGATCTGTTATATCTGGTCTAATATACTGTCAGAGATAATCATAAGACCTAGTCTATTTTAACTGAAGTTGCATCCTAAGGACAAGGCGTACTCAAACGTACTCAAAGGGTGATATTGAGTCAGAAAGTGATCTTACTTACCCCTTTTCCACTAAGCCAGTTCCAGGTCTGGTTTGAAGCTAGTGCTGGTTTTCTAAGCATTTCCATGGCGGAAAAACTGGCTATATTACTATATGTTGGATTACGGTATATGACAGCGGAAAAACTGTGGTCTTGACGTAATTTTACAGTTTATGCCATGTTGCTGTTTATTTATACTGGGTAATACAATCTGCTACTTTTGTTCTATGAATAATATTAAAACAAGAAAAACAATGAGTACAAAATGATATGTTGTAGAAATAATAATTTTTACAACTTACTTGACAAATATTACAGGATAACCACAGTTGCTGAAATAAAATATCAAATAAAACAAAATTCCACCACAGTGCTTCATTTTGCTAGGAAATAAGTCAACTTGTAATGACAGCCAGAGAGCAAACACTGAGAAATAACGTCACTGCAGCATTTAGTTGGTATCTATCTTGGTATCGCACACGACAATAGTGAGTGCCTGTAAAATAAAGGACAACAACAACAAAAAATGAGCAACACAATAGCAGAGACAAAATGCAAAAATATAAAAAAAAACCTATTGAGGGGCCAGAGCAATGAGCTGTACTCAAGGTCAAGTACACACAGTGTTTACATTACAATTGGCAAGAACCTTTTCTACAAATCATTAAAACATCTCAAAAACCTTTTCGCTGCTGGACACAAAGTAAAAAGAAGGCTGAGAAAAAAGTAACTTTAATGTAGCATCTTAATGTGGCTGTATAGCTTTACTCAATAAGGTTGCCTAACTAAACCTTATCTAAAATGTAAAAAGTTCAAATCATTACAGGACACTGCATATAAAATAAGCTTGGCTTGGTTAAACTCCACATGGAGTGAAGCAGAACATACTGCCCACAGTCATGCTCACTGATTCACATGGTGTTACTCAAAAATGAGTAGGGTAGTATAAACAGTTACATTAATAACAAAGTTTTGCCATCTAAACAGAACCAGTGGCCTACATCCCTTGACTAAGGTTGTGATGGATAGTGACTTGACCTGTACAAGGACAGAAAATACTGTATTATCCTGGTGAATTACAGTTATAAGCTGTTTTTTATTTACAAATAGAAACAGTGATATACTGTATCCACTGTAGATTTATACAGTGCAGCCCAAGTTAGACAAAAAAATACCACAAATAGACGCAATATGGCTACAGTGATACAAAATGACCACTGAGATGTGAACCAACCACAAAGAGACAAACACTGTCACAAAGTGATGTGAACATAATCAACATAGAGAATCGCAAAATAATCAAGCACAAAATAACTACAAGGACACACATACAAAAAAAACAACAAAGATACAAAATGATATGAAAGGAAAAAAGAACCTCAGAGACAAAAAAATGACTACACTGAGTCTCGCTGTCACATAAGCTGTCCATTTATACCATGAAACATCTGAGGTTGGATTACATTTGTCAACACAAAGTACATGTTATACAGTATGTGTGGAGCCAACACTGTGAGCTTTATAATCACGGTTGATATTCAGGAACAGATGGTCATACGGCTCGTATGGGGCTGAGAAGATCAGCCAGCGCCTGTTGCTGTATTGATGATTACTACTTGGCAGGCAAATTTACAGTATGTATGTGCAAGCACGTCTGCAAACGTGCATATAAATAGGCCTCAAAAGCTTTTCATGCACGGTTTTGGATTAATTTCCCCATTTTATCCACATTTAGATCAACATTTTGCTTTTTATGCATCTTCACTTTTCTTTAAAACAGCTGCCATCTGTGATGGTCACAAGTCTGATGGCTGATCTATCTGATGCTTTTTGTTGGGATCTGATTGGTGTTATGGATGTGGAACATTTTCTAATTTTCTAATTTGAGTCATGAATAAAACATTGACAGAACTGGAGAGAATATATATAATGAAGTAAGAGTGACATCTGTTGGAACAGAAGCATGATACACAAACTGTGAACATAAATGTATTTTTGTATAATTTCAATATACAGATTGCCTGACACTGAAGATTAAATGATGCAAAGTAAAATATGTTTCCTTTTTACACTTTTCAAAACATAGTTCTGGACTTAACTGAATTCATTTAAAATGTTTAATATTGTTTTGAACTGACTACAAAATTCAGACAGAAAGTCACCAGCAGAGCGGTGAATTTAAACCTAGGTCCTTTCGGATGTGAAGTGACAGTAGTAACCATTACACTACCGTGCCACCGCTGGGTTTCATGTTGCATGTGTGTGTGTTTTATAGCCACTTATGGTGTCAGCTTGTGATAAGTCTACAAGTTTACAATTACGTGCATAAGGCACCACAACATTTGTTAGCTGCTTCATTATCTGTATCATACACTGATTATTTAGGCTTTAGAAGCACCACAGAAATCTAACAATAATCACTAGTTAGGTGCAGACAGATATATCTTAACAACTACTGAAATGGTCACAACATTTTCTACAGAAGTGCATTTTTTGGACAATTTGGGGGTTTGATGTCTTATCCCAGGACACTTCAATAAAATAAAATATAACTGAATACACATTCATGTTCCTATTTTATTTTTCATAAAGTTTTGAAATAGGATGAGTCTCAAGTTCCGATTCTATTTTAACATTGAAATATGGGACTCTACAGGATAATCATGATTAACCATGATTCTATTAAACCTACAGTATAGTATAGTATAGTATAGTATAGTATAGTATAGTATAGTACAGTACAGTATAGTACAGTATGGTGTTTGTCCTCACATAAGATCTTTACAGGATATAAAATACATAAAGCTTATCTTAAAGGGTGTAGCACGATTGTATAGTGGTTAGCACTGTCACAGTGAGGATTTGAGTCTGACAGGTACCTTTCTGTGCCTTTTCTCCTCCTCTCTTTTCACTCAGTCTTGTTCTTCTCCTGTCTCCTTCCAGATGTTCTGGATCTGCATCTGGATCCTACATTGGTTTCAGTGTGTTTCTTGTTTCTGTTTTTCTCTTTCTCTCCTCATGTTTACTGTATATTGTGCTTATCTCCCTGCATCCTACTTCACTCTGTCCCATTCTTCTATAAACATGAATGTGCCTTGCATATTTGTGCAGTCCCTCCTCTCTGCAGGTCTTCATGGTGGAGTATATACCTCAAGTCCTATTGAAGTTGCTCACAAAATTCACTTCTGGGACGGTAACAGTGGTGCTGAACTACATTTGTCTTCCTAACAGTCGACTGGTGAAGTCCAAACTCTTCTTAACCTTTTCCAGCCTGGTGACTTCAGAAATCTCTTTTAAGTCATGACACACTTTTACAAACCTGTGTTGTTTAATTGACAATTGACTTCATATCCAGCAGGGACCAATGAATAGTACTACAGAATATAGCACACACATTACAGACACACGTGTTTAAACATGCCATTGCACTGTAAATAAAATTTATATAAAAATAAGCAACAATTTACTAATTTCAGGTTAAAGTAAAAAGAACAAAAAACTCATGTTGATAATTAATCTTGATTTTATTCAGCTTATTGTTAGCTTTACTCATTAACTGGACATTAAACGGGGTCCCTTTTAAAACAGCATGAATTATACTGTACTGCATTGGCTCAGAGGGCTCTATGATATATTTTAAATAACTAAAACAAGCAATCATCCAAAATTTACATAATATATACTGTTGTTCATAGTTGATTTGAGGTAGCAATTCGGGCTATAGTGAACAAATAAGTTACATTCAAGTGATGATAAACTCTTTATAATGTTGAAGGGGGTGGTCCTCGATGTATTTCTTTATGTACCAACAAGAAACACGCGCCTTAAGGTTTTCTTCAACCAGGAAGTCCATGGCAGCCTGTGTAAGAAACATGAAATACAAAAAAAACTTCTAATGTATGACTTGGCTGCAGCTGATCAAAACTGAAATGCATCACACTGACCTGTGACAGCAGCGCAGCAACACCTTGGCTTCTAAATGCCTCTGGTACGTAGGTTGACATTAGATCCACCTCCTTATCCCCAGTCAATCTGTACTGCAGCACTGCACATTCATGGGCCTCTGTGGACAGAGGACACAGGCGACTTCACTACAGACTTAAAATATTTAGGCTACTAAAACAGACTATAGTTGTTTACAGATGTGAAGCAGCTGGAGACGTCATCCAGTGGTGGAATAAAGTACATTTACCCAAACACCATACCTGTAATTTATTACTATTATCTTACTTCACTATTTTATATCTCTACTCCACTTTATATTTTATTTCTACCACTTTCATGTAAGAGCTGCAGTAATAATTTGGATTGCAGACTATTAAAAATAGATGATATATTAACAGAACTTTGTGCAAAACAGTATATCCTCATCATTTGTAAGCATAAACAAAAGAGCTGGTTGTGGACTTTTCTAAATCCAGGACTTCTGCCATCCCTCTCTCTATACAGGGGGAGAAGGTAGAAGTGGAACCTGAGTACAAATACCCGGGAGTCCATATAAACTGGACTGGACATCACACTCACACCTGACCTACAAAAAAGTCCAGAGCTGGCTCAGGTCTTTTAACGTCTGCAGCACCATGCTGTGGATGTTCTATGAGTCTGTGGCGGTCAGTGTCACCTTCTATGCTGTGGTCTGCTGGAGCACAAGTATGAAGGTTGCAGAACCTAACAGGCTGGACAAATTGATCAGAAGGGCTGGTTCTGCTCTGGGCGTGGAGCTGGACCCTCTTCAGACTGTGGCTGAGAGAAGGATTTTGTCTAAACTTCTCTCAATCCTGGACAATCCCTCCCACCCACTACACAGTGTTCTGACTTGACAGAGACTGATCAATTTTAAGTGCTCCACAGAGCGCCACAGGAGATCCTTCCCCCCAGTGGCCATTAGACTCTGCAACTCCTCCACCTACTGAAAAGGGGTGGGGATTATTTGTCTTTATGTTATTATTTTTGTCAGTGCTGTATATTTTTTATTGTGTCAATGTTCTATTTGTTATTTGTGTTGTAATGGATCTTTTCCTGGTAGTGGTTCTGTAACAGGCACAACAATTTCCCCCTGGGAATAATAAAGTTTTTTTAATCTTGAATCTTGAAGGGGGTGTGGTTAAAACTAGTAGGCTACACTTTACATATATTAGGTTTATAAATTTGTAATAGTGTACCAGCAATTTCAAGTATAGTGGAGTACAAGTATGATGTAATAACTTCTTGCACTTGAATACATATATGTGGCTGAAGCCACCCATGATGAAAACATATGTGCTCATATGTAAAACTAAGAGTGACAGACTACAATAGCAAACTCCCTTCATACAAACTTTATTAAATATATCTTTCACTTATCTTCTACTACTGCGCTACTATGACCGGCTAAATACAACTGCACTGAAAATAGCTTTTATTAGTGCCCACACATAAATGTTAAATATAAATATGTGATATCAGCAGCGAAATGGTTGATCTCCGATCAGAGCATGTTAAATACGCACATTTTTCTATGGAGTTTCGCTGATGGTTAACTCCTTACGTAGGAATTGATACTGTCAGTATACGTCGAATAATCAGCTACAACGGACTAATATATGTATATTCTCTGGGGAAATTAGTCACTAGCTGAGAAATAGTCTCCAGAAGGCCGAGAGAAGCCCCGGGCTCCCGTACAAGGTGTCCCCGGGCACCGCAGCGCCAAACCCGTTTGTGTGCTTACCAGCCCCGCTGCCAAGAGCGACGGTGAAGCAGTGGTTGTGTCGGTCGTGCTCCACCATTAACCTGCTGCTGGAAGTTAGTGTGCTGAAGACAGCCGGATAAGACTTCACCCTGAGAGTCAACGCTGTGGCACTGGAAAATAGTTTAAAGGCCATTTTTACATGAAAACACAATCTGAAACTGGTCAGCGTGTAGTGGTCATGTGTGTCCACTAGAGGGCACCACATGTTAGTCTGAAATACGTTGTTGTTTAGTTATCAAGCTTTTCTATTATTACTAAATTATGTTGAAATTACAAAGCTTTTAAATAAGTTATGTTCCACCTGCATGTTCATCCACTTTCATACTTTCCCCCCAAATATGTTCTTGAACATTTACTGGAAAAATCATTTGGTAATAGTTACCTATAGGAAAAACAAAGGCAAGACTTCCAGATTAATTTCCTTGAAATGAATTTGTACATTTACATCCTATTTTATATGTTACTCATGTATCATTAGAAACGTACTTCTTCATTTATGTTGAGTTGTATGTTTGACACAAAATTAATCCAATTCATGCAGCTCTTTTCAGAAAACTTCAAAGGAGATTATTTGGAAATAAACTGAAATTTAAAAACAGTAAAATATAAAGTTTTATCACATTTTCTTTCAGTATATGTGAACTTGATGCCAAGAATGAGCTGAAAATCAATTTGATTTCAACTGAACCAAAATCTTGACGGTCATAAAACCACACCTGTCACTGGAACTCCCACAGACAAAATGATCCCACCGTCATCCCCCTCCCCTTCCCCCACC
>OMLM01018730.1:0-12921 GCA_900302695.1 Helostoma temminkii | reverse complement strand
ATGAGATACAGTGTTGGTAAGAGAGACTTGTAAACAACTACCATTGTAACATCGTGTGTAGCAAAGATAAAAATCCCTTTGGAACCACTTCAGGTCTATTTTGTAAATTATTACTATTATTATTATTGCTGTTTGAACAAAATCATTTGTGAGACTTCTAGCATAACAAAACACGTGTGATTAACCTTGATTGATCCTTGCATGCTATCTTTTTAAAATTACTGCACTTTTCTATAAATTTACTAAACCAATAGATTTCTAGAGAAAACTACAATGTACATCTTTTATGCAGTACCTGAAATGGTTTGTCTTAGCTCCTGCTTAACGTGCTACATTATTGAGCTGTAAAAAACATTTTTTTTATATTCTAAAGGAATGTGCATCATCATCATCAATTTATAAAAGAGCATAGTAAAGAAATCGGTGTTATTCCCCAGATGAACCACTGAGTGCTTAACCTCTTTAAATGTGCTATGAGGAATGCCACAGTAGTACAGTGCTTAAGATCACACATTTTCTGCAGGAAATACACAATCTACTTTGTGTCTGACAGTTTTTCCACAAGTTAAATGAAGTCGTTAAAATTCTTCATCACTGGAACACTATCTATATTATATAAATATGCAAATATTGCTCATTCCAAAAGTTTAACTACTGAACAGATGAATGGTTTGTAAATCAGCTGTGATGCCACAAAATGCTGAAGAGAAAATTTCTCTCTTTGGGAGATTGGTCACAGTCTCCACTCTCTCTTGCTTCATCCATATACGATCATTTCCTCTCTTACTCCCTCTTTGCTCTTCTCCACTTAGCCAATTAACCTTACCATTGATGCCTGTGTCAGGCCCTTTATAAACAGGTCTGCCAGTCCCTGCAATCCTCCAGATTGTCTGCTATCTTGCCTTGGTGCTACAACTTTCCAGCTATCACCTAACCCGAAACCCTGCTACTGTGATTTCCTAATCTCTGACCTACCTGTTGCCTCTAGCATCCCCAGCCTTTGCTTAACATCTTTAAATAAAAAAATAAAATAATCTTTTAACTCAGTCTTGTCTGGCATTTCTGAGTCCTGAGCTCTTCGCCCACGTTAGAAGATTGTGTACATTTTGTAGATGTACCATTCTACTGAAGTAACATGAAGCAACACATATTTTTGTGTTTTAAAAAATATCAAACAGTGTTCACAGCAAAAACATGCATGAAACAAGGCATTTTGGTCTAAACCTCAAATAACAGAAGTAACAGAAAAAAATACCAAATGAAAGAATTCCTTTTATATTGAATGAATAATAATTATGAATTATTCTTAGAACTAAGAGAGAGCCCTACCTAGGCAAGTGGTAAAGGTGGTAATGGTGGTAAAGATCAGTGAGCAGGAGAATTAGAAACTTATAAACTCAAACTGACTGAACACAAACATTTCCATATGTCTAGTGGAAGCGATGAACTAAGCAGCCACAGCCTGAATTTACCATCTCATTGGCTCATGTTCGGGGATAAATTCCCTCTTTTCTCACATTATCTTGGTGTGATTGTGTCAGCGGAGACTTGCTCACTGTGGATGTAACAAGCCTCAGAACCAGCTTCTTATGTAATTTCCTGCTAAACCTCTTTTTAAATACGATGTTTACGTAACCGTCCTACCACACCAGGCCTCCTTTACATAATTGCAGAAAGTGGCTGCACCAATCTTTTGCAGAGTTAAAAAGCTCATTTACATATATGCAAATTTAGCATGCGTGCATAGACACACACATGATTGTTATGTCCTCATTGTGGACAAATTCTATTCCAGCGAGGACATTTTAGTCAGTCCTCAACTTCAAACTGCATCCTCAGGATTAACTAGGTTTTAGGGTAAGGATTAGGTTTAGGATAAAGTCTAGGGTTTGTCATTTAGTTGTGATGATTAGGGTTATTGTACCTTAGAACCTAGTACACACAGAGTAGTCCATGAGAGAATGAAAACCATTGCACTTCTCTGTTTGTTTGCTCCCTCAAGTACACAAACATCCCAGCTGTGCACCTCTTCCTCTCTCTCTCTCCCTCCCTCTCTCTCTCTCTCTCTCTGTTCACTCAGGCTGTCTGTGTTGGACCATCAACCATCCTGGGACCCCCGCCCCAGCTGGTGCTGCTTCATCCCAGATGAGCTCAATCTGGATCTTTGTCCTTCAGAGGTCCCAGCCTCTTTCTGGTCTCTCTCTCTCTCTCTCTCTCTCTCTCTCTCTCTCTCTCTCTCCCTTGTGTTCACATTATCCTTTTGTCTCTGTCCTTCAGCATTGTTTTCTGTCAAATGTAAATGTGTATTTAGGTTTTTGCCTCTTGTCCAGGTCTAAACGTCTTTATTCAGATTCTATGACTCAGGTTTGTTGGGAGCACCTGGAAGTTGCTTAATATCCCCCTGGAACATATTCATAATGAACAACAGGGCCTAGAGGTCTGCAACCACCAGGAAATTATGTGAGAACTTTATGTAAATGTGGAAATAATCTCAAAGTTTGAAGAATCTGAAAAGTTCTTTCTAAAAGAAATAATTCAGATTCACTCTGTGTCTGTGCAAATTACTGCCACAGATGCTGACTCCTTTATAAAAAGCCTCTCAGGGGGATTTGATCAACTCATTAGAGGCTTGTTCAGTAAATCAACCTGCAGCTGTTGATCACCTGTTGTAAAAATGATTCCATGATTCCTTTTTTCTTGCAGAATGTTGGGAATGAGCAGCATCAGACTTTGTAAACATTAGTTAAGGGTGCAGATTAGCTTCAGTTTGGATTTCTGATCTAGAAATAGTTCACAATATAAAATATTCTTCTTCTTCATTTTGTGTTTCTAAATCTTTAAACATTCTGATTATTTCCAGATTGTGTGAAAATGTTTGCAATCTACTTCTAATTATGTCAACCTGATTGTCCACATGGATTTCTTCACTTTCATTATGTATTGTTTGTTTATTTCTATTTTAAATATAGTCCATAGTTCTGTTTGCACAGTGTAACTATGGTTGATCATTGTGAAAACATATGTACTGTGTTTTATCTCTTTTCTGACTAAAAATTAATCTGTATGTTTACAGCAGTGAGAAGGACGGTAGGTGAAGTTTTATGTCTTTATGGTTTGATGACAAATAGGTAGGCCAGCAGGGCCGCGTCCCGTTCCAAAATCAGCTCTACTGTTACTCGTCCTTCACAAGTGTCTGTGAACCAAACATGTAGAGTCACGACTAAACGACTAAAAAGAGAAATAAATAAGAGAAATAAATGTTTAATGACGTGAATCAAAATTATCGTGTGTAAGGATTTGAACAGGGACACGAGGAGGAGGTGTTTGTTTCAAAATGGGACGCAGGTAAAAGCGCAGAGCCACTGGAGCCTAATGCGGATGAACAGCTACAGGTGTGTGTGTGTGTGTGTGTGGTTTCGCGGGGGCGTGGCCTGCAAACTACCTGCATCAGGTAGTTTCGTGTTGCTATTCCTTCCTGCTGCAGGTTGAAACAGTTCACCTGCAGACACACTTTTAGCTCTCAGCTCTCACCAGCTGATTACCTGCCTCACCTGAGACCCGAACTCCTTCTGACCGCTTTACTATCTTTCCCTGCGGTTCGGACGCGTTTTTCCCCGAGATGAGCTCATCCAGCAGCAGGTAAGTCAGTCATCATGAAGACGTGACATTGATCACGTTCACTACTTTACGCACAATTCACTTTTGTGTTTGTTACCTCACAGTTTTGTCGCTGTTAAAATACATTTCTAAATGTCAGCTGCACCAAAACTTTCTGATGTTTGTGCTATTTTAAACACATGTTGCTTTGAGGAAACATGTGACTTAATGTGAGGCTGTGAGGTTGGTCATTAAGACCGTGCGCAGAGCAAGAACCGGTTTTTGTACCTGCCAGGTGTGTGTGCGCGTGTGGTTGCGCACACGCTTGTGAGAGGGACAGTCATCCATTGGCTCAGGTTGGAGTGGATCCAGTGTCCTATGTCCTCAGGCTATGAGTTTAGACAAGTGTGTTACTGTGCATGTGTCCTGCTCACCATGGTTACAGAGACAGGTTTCTGCTGCAAGCAACTGATAACCAAACATTTAAAGCTTTTTGGTTGGTGTTATGATTTATTGGTAGATATGATATGGAAAGAAACACGTCTGCTTTTTTAGGAGTAAAAATGTTTGAGCATCAATTTTTCGAAATTTCCACTCCACACACGGAGCAACACATTGTGTTCTAGGTTTGTTGAGACAGATTCCGTCCTTCACTCCCTCCATTTATTGTCGGCCTATTTTTGACCCTGTTGTTGCTGAAGTTCGAGAGCTGCTGGTTTTCATTTATCCAATCTTAGATTTTTTTAGTATTTATTGACTCAACCAAAATTATTGTCTTTGATTTGTTTTTTATGTTTACACTGCCCCACAGACGAGAAGACTTTACTGTGGTGTGATGTGCAGTATCAAGCACAAATTCTAAAGTAGAACACATCCATTCTACCTAAAGAGACAACATACAACAGAGCACTTTGAGCAAAGGACAAAGACAAATGCAAACTGGGCAGAACTCTGGAGCAAAACATTGTCAAGAATTTCAAAAGTCAGTTCCCTGTGACTTTACACTTTTAGGTATTTAGAGAATATAACTGAGAATCTTCAGACACAATCATTGATTAGTAGACACGAAAAACATGAACTAATCTGGACTCATTCAGTTGTTCATCAAACTAAAATTGCTTCTCAAATGGGAACATTTGTTTTGTCTCCATGTAAACTGATTATCTTATCTTATATTAGAGCAGATAAAATGTCTCATAGACCCGGTAGTGGTTGCTGATGTTCAAAATACATTATCAAATGTAAAATAAAATATCTATCAAGACCCAACAATCATATAAACATTAACATAATCCACTAAATCAGAATAAAACATATGATTCCCAGCAGATATAAATATTCCAAAGTAATAATTAACAAAATACTTAAAGAGTCTGAACCCAACAATGAATATACTTTAATAATAAACTGGACTTTGAACAGGAAGAGCAGATAGTATTACAGGGGAAAAGGGATCAGATATTGTGGTGGAATAAAATATGTTGCCTGTGTACATTTAATTAATATGTTCAGTATCGACAAATGTGCAACTGGTCATTTATGTTAATTGTGAACATAATTTTTTAGAGGCGTGGTTCACGGTTCTTCCACTGACACACCGTCGGGAAGAATATCTATTTCTAGCTCCGATCCCTTTATAGAAGGTTTCAGTCTGCTCCAGCTATGTGGCTTCATGAAGAATTGCTTCCATCAGCCATGTTGATGACTCTCAGGTCTCCACAATGGTCATGTCTTAATCCACCGCATTGTGCAGGCACAAAAAACTCCCACGCAGTCTCCTGTGACTCAGCAGATGGTTTTTTTTGGTGCTTGTAAACACAGTGTAAGTTTCTGTGTCTTTGTAGCCTGAGGTACAGCCCCAGCATCCACTGCTGTAGGAACATGTAGCAGCAGTGAAACAGTTTCTCCACCCAATGACAGAACAAAACTCAGACCTGCTTTGGGGCATGTGACCACAGACTGATCCTCTGCCACACCTCAGCTTAAGACACAATTAAACGTGCCAGCGTGTTTCTATCTGTGATGTGCATTCATGTCGTGGTTTCTGCTGGATCCTTAAACAAACACTCTGATCCCTGAGCTTCACAGAACACAAGTTATTGCTTAAACTATCAGTCAATAGAAATTTTTCACATTTAAGATGAATTCTATTGACCCCATTCTAAACGGTTCCATTCTAGAGAAACAAAAGAACAAAGAAGAAACTCACAACAATTGTACAATGAATCTAAAAGAATCTGGAAAAAAAAGCTGATTTAAAGCTAAAACACCAAACACTGTTTGGCTGTAGTTTCTCAAACCTCCACATTTCCTCTGTTCTTAATATTACTAATGATTGTTCGGATAAATTGAGACATTTGAAGAAACCTTGAACTCCGGTCATCATTTGTCACTTTTCTCCCGTGACGTTAAATAAACCAAACAATTTGAGTGGTTTGTTTAGGCTTTGGCTGTGATTATGTGGCCACGGGTCAGTGATCGAAGACTGAAATAAATCTCACAGATCAATTTAACTATTCCAATCATGAACAGTGACACAGCTCAAAGGGTCTGATTTCAGTGAATCGTTAAAAAGGACAAACAGCGATGTGATGCCTGATGCGTTCACTGCAGTGAAACTAAGCTGCAAATACAAATATGATTGTACCTGGTTCATTCACTTTATACATTCTATCAGACTCAATGTTCAGAGTTTTACAGGTATTTTTAATGCCAGGTAGTGTAATTAATTCATGGCAGCAGGACCTCGTACATCAGCAAGAATCTAGTCTCAGACACGTCCGCACTCGGTTGTCGTGGCTGCCAAAGCTGAATCAACAAAAGGCAAGAGAGGCAGCTGCCAGATCCTCAGGTGGTCATTTGAAAATGCATTTGATTATATGAAATATTGTTTGGCAATATGCACAATAAAGCACAGCAAATACTGAAGTGGCATTATGCTTGAGACCCTGTCTTCTAGGATGCATCGATAGATACACGGATGGATTAAAAAACACAACACAATGATGTAGATGGAGAACAATGCATCTTAGAGTCCAGAGACTAAATGATAATAATATAGCTGGACAGGTTAGACAAAACTTAGTCAGTGTTTTACTGAGTCAGTGGGCGAGGAGGGTACTGCTGGTTGTTTTTGTGACTTGGTCCGGCCCTGATGGCTGCAGGTTCATCTAGTAACACTGTGGTGTCAGTGAGCTCCAATGAGATGAACTGCAGCTTTTATATCGAAACTGTGTCACGAATTGCGTAGCTGTAGCTACAGTTTCACCACAGCCTGCGGTGTTTAACAGCGACCTGAGCTGTGGTGGAGGGTTCCAGTTACCTGAGTGGTGGTTTAATTCTGGGAGATGTTTGACCCTGTTCCCACTGGAGTCCATGGACTAAAATGTGACATCGAAAGCAACGTTATTAGTGTCTTGAATGTCAGGTTTCGCTTTTGCATCTGCAAATGGTGCACATAGCAGGGATGCCAATAATGACTGGCTCCAAAACCAAAAGGTATCCTGTCAGTGATGTCTTGTAAAACTAAAATCTGTTTAGTCATGTTTTGACTGGAAAAATTAAAATCATAAACAAATGATCAAAATTCAGTTTTTGTGATTAATCCAGCAAATAAACTAAATCAGATCTAGTTCAAAATAATTTTATTCTGTAAAATGTTTCTGCATCTCTGAAAACAGTTTTTCTTTTTTTTTTTAAACGATGTGAGCAGAGAAGCTGCTGTTGTTCAGCTTTACATGCAGTTTGGATGCGTGTGAGCTGGTGCTTGCTGTCTGTACCAGGTAAATCTGCTTGTAATGGTTGAGCTTAGAGAGAGAGAGAGAGAGAGAGAGAGAGAATTAAAGAGAAAGCAAAGTAGGTACTGAGTTGATAAGTGTTTTGAAAGGCGTTAATGTTTTTCATTATTGTTGCTGAGCCGGTCGGACTTCATTATGACTCAGATTACCTTATTATGTCCCAAGGCTTCGCCCCCTCTGAGGCAGCAGCCCAATCTGACTCTCAGCTAGCCAACATCTGCAGGCTAATGTCCCCTCTGACGGCCATAACAACACATAATGTTATTACACCATTAAACAGCCTGCTTCCTTCAGCTTTATGGCTGCTGTTACCTGCAGTACATCAATGCTCTGCACACACTCAGTTAGCCTGTTTTCCCCTGCAGGCCAAACAGCAACAGGAAGAAAAATAAAAAAGAGCCTGTGCGTGCCAGCTTCAGTAACAACAACAGAATGTCATGTGATAAAGGTTCTGACAGCTCTGGAAAGCTACAATAATAAAGTGTGATTATTAGACAGTGTTGTGAAAAAGTATTTGCCACCTTCTTGATTTTAGAACATTTTTTTTGTCAAAAGATTCATTCAATTCAAATTTTAATATAAAAAAAAAATAACCTGAGTAAAAACAAATGCAGTTTCGAAATAATTTTTTTTTTTTTCATTTATTAAGGAAAAAAACCTGCCTGGCCCTACGTGGTAAAAGTAATTGGCCCCTAAACCTAAAAACTAGTTGTTAGCCTTGGCAGCAACAACTGCAAACAAGTGTTTATGATAACTGACAATAAGTCTCTCACATCACTGTGGGAATTTTGCTTCTCTCTACCTGCAGATTTTTTTTAATTCAGCCACATTGGAGTTTAATTTTCAGGTTGAGGTCATGTCACAACATCTCACTCTGATTTAAATCTGACTTTGACTTGTTGGTGCATTTCAGATTGTTGTCCTGCTGCATAAGCCATTGTGGAGGGTGGTCTTCTAGATAGAGGAGGCTTGCATGGGTTGTTAGTCCTAGAGACAAAGCTGTTCAAGTGTCTGGTGGTTCCCGTCCTGATGGATCAGAACCAACAGGACAACAACGGGGAATAGTGCTATTGGAAACTGTAGGCCACACAGGAGCCATTGTACACATCTTGCACATCATGATATTTCATGGACATTTAAAGGAAATATCCCAGCAGCCTACACGCTTTCAAATGGATGCAAACCTAAAAATGATGTTGGAGCCTCAAGGCATCATGTTACTGTGAGATGATGATGATGATGAACTGGTCGAGTGTGGTTCCCTCAGAGTTGCTGGAGACAGCCAGCGTTTTGTCTGCTGCTTCTTGTTGTTCTTTTCTTTCTCTATTTTCCACTAACCCCAGGCGGTTGAGGCAGATGGCCTCCCACCCTGAGACTGAGTTTTTCCTCTCTCCTTCCTGAAATTGAAGTTTGGTGCAGCTGAACTTGACAGCACAGGTATTCTTCTTGCTTTCATGGTTTCTCTTCCAAACCAGAACAAGTTCATGTATAGTTTATGTTGCAAAAAAGAGCCAGATGAATCTGTTCTGCCAAGCCAGGCCAAGCGGAGCTTCCTCTCCTGCTCAGCAGCTGCGTGTTTTGATTTTGTGCCTCAGCAACATCAGAGCAGATTTTCCTCCTGGGCTGAGAGTTTCACATCATAAAGAAAACAAATTCAAGTGCTATTTCTCTACAGTGAAACATTAATATTTTTTCCAATGGATTTACCAACAGCTTCCATCTTTATTTGTCCCTCAGAGTAAATTTACCCACAGTCAGCAATTTCACACAGGCAGTGTGAGTCCTAGTAAACACTCAGCTGTTTACTCGGAGAATGTGCGTTACCTGGTATGTTCAGCAGACATGTGATGTTTATATGTAATGTACTGTAAACAGGAGAATCTGTAAAGTCATTTTCATATTTGGCACACTTTGAGGTACCATCAAAAGGTCACTATATAAATTATATATCCCAGTTGTTCCTACATATCAAACCTGTTCATTCCCCACTGTCCGAACCAGCCCAGGAATGGTTCGGTGAGAAAAGATTAACAGTGAAATGAATCAGAGTCTGACTCGTCTTCTCAGTGTCTTACTGCTTATCCCAAACTCAAACACTTTCTCCTGCAGTTCACTACACTCTGCTGCCTCATGATGTCACTTCCAGCTTAGTTGGTTTAACATTCAAATCTCCAGAGGAACGTATTTGGGTCATGAGATTAAGATCTGTGCAATAAAAAGCTCTTCTGACACCTTTAGAAACTTCATACTTCTCTTTAGCCTGAAACCAAATTTGACATAATCACCGAGCTTGGAATTAAAAAGTCGTATCTGTCTGATTTGCTTTTATAAATCATAACGGGAAAATGTCAGACTGCTGTTTCAGGACTTTTGCTGTGTGGGGTGCTTTCTTTTTTAGATGGTGAGGTATAATAGAAGATACAGTTAGGCCCAGAAGTATTTGGCCAATGTGACATAATTGTAAATATAACTGTAATTTTTATTACTTGGATGAAAAAACTTTAAAGGCGGTGACTGGTGCCCATGGACATCACCTGCAGATGCTTTATCAGACCTTCACTGCAGCCACCTTCAGTTGCTGCCTGTTTGTGGGTCTTTTTGCTTGAGTTTTGTCTGTAGCGACTGAAAAGCTGCTCTATGGAGTTGAGAACAGGTAAATGACCTGGTCATTGAAGAATTTTTCATTTCTTTGCCTTCAAAAAGTCTGGAGTTGCTTTCATAATATGTTTAGTTTCATCATCCATCTGCACTGTGAAGCACTGTCCTGTCAGTTTAGTAACATTTGGCTGAATGTGAGCAGAGAGTTGGGATGTGTGATGTATGTCTGAGATAATATCTTCATTGTTGTTTTAATGATGTGCCAGCTGACATTATCGAGTATGTCACTCACTCAAAAGAACAAAAATAGTAGTAATGCGCTGTCACACAGTTGTGCATGTGTATTGATTGCAGGCGGTGCCGTTTGTGGTTAAACCAACAGCCGGCGAACCTGCTGATCTGATACCTTTTCACCAGATGTGGATGTGACTTGTTCCGTTTTCCGACAGTGGTTGCTTCCACTTATGTGGAAACAATCGTTTTTGCAAACAATCGTTGGCCACTAAACTTTTGATATTCTGAAGGTACATCTGGAACAAGGCCATTTGGCAGTAAACTATAAAATAAGCGAGGAGCTAAGCTTAGATTGTAGTTCTTCCACTTAAAACACCAGCACTGTATTGCACTGGACTTATATGCATATGCAGAATATATAGTGACGCTGATAAAATGTTGAGAAATAAAGAGGCACATTAAACCATAAAAAAAATATTTAACATAATGGAACCAGTGGACCTGGAACTAAAATCACTGTAGGCAAAGTGTTGAGAGCGTTGTTGGTTTCTATCTTTTCACGTGATATTGAATATAGAATATCAGTAAAAGGATAATACATAATGGTTTTTGTCTTTTTGCCCCTGTGGCTGTGACTTTACACTTTGTCAGTTATTTTAGGGATGATTTGAAAACTATCCACCCTCCAGATATTCAGATATTCTCACTGTCTCCTTTTCCATCCTGTCCCACCCCCTAAACCTCCAAAACTAGATAGCTGATATCAGGTGTCTTTTATTCCCCCTCCTCCTCTCTATGTCTCTGAAGAGGACAGGAAGGCTGTTTGTTCCCTACTTTACCTCCTTTTGTCCAAAGAAAACAATAGACTGGCTGTAGAGGCAGAAAGGAGGAGCAGGAGACTGGGCAAAGACAAGATTTGATGATTACAGTATGTAGGTGACCTTTTGCAACCTACAAAAGTCCTAAATTTTGCAAATCTTACTAATAGGTTATTAATTGCTACCTGGAATCAAGGTGCTGCAACGGGTGTTGTTTTTATCGAACCATCTTCATGCTAGTACGCTTGATTGAGGAATCAAATCTAACAATGTCGGTTGTGAGGCTGATGGATTCTATGTTTTATGTGTTTTAACTTCAGGTATGTTAGTTAAACCACAAGTAGACCATGACATTGCATGCATCACTGCACATATGCAACCTTTAGACAGCGCATCACTATGTTTTTGTTTTGTTTGTTTTTTTTATGTGTGTGACTTCCTCGATAGTGTAACTGGCACATTGGTAGATTTTGTCTTATCTTAGGATTTTCCTAATGAATTGAGTGTAGTTGGCATGATGCACAGGTTTGACTGTATATTGGTATATCTGCTTCAAAATAACCTGCAATATGGTTTTTATTTATTTATTTATTTTGGTTGTTTTTTCAGTTCTTCACCTGAAGAACAACTTTTCTTTTGATTTGCTGAAGAGTGTAATAATTTGACTTCTGGGATTTGATCAAATGGATGTAACACAGTTGAACATGCATCACACACTCTACAGGATTTTTATTGGTTGTTTAGTTGTGTTGCTATTAAAACAGCAAGCAGGGTTTTTTAGTTTGTAACCAGGCCAAGAGCTCTTTTTATACCGAATGGACACAGACACTTCCTGCTACGCAACAAGGGTTTGATATGTACTAGTGTAGCAAAATGTGAGCGTACAGTAGAACAGTTTGGCAGTGGCAGGTAGTAAGGAACCAGCTCCCTGGCATCTTTATTATATGGCAAGAGCTCTTTATTCAGATTGTGTCAGTGTTGATAATGCATGGAGAGAAATTGGACGTGAAATGGAGGGTGACATGGAAACAATTAATTTAGTCTTCCTTTTCTTCTTTTGCTGGCAAACATTTAGCAGAATCAAATGAATCCATTGCTCCTCCATTTTCATTTCACTCAGATGAGTCACCTGACTTGACTGGAACCATGTCACACTGTTTGCTTCCTCTTTTGGATAATGAAAACTTGCTAATGAAACAGAATGCAGATTTAGTTTCATAATCCCATAAAATTGCTAGGGATGGGCTGATCTGATATTATCTTTATATGTTAGGAGAAGGATTTTTAACTTCTATCCTAGATTTGACAGGGAGCCAATGGAGGGAAGCTAATGTAGGAGAAATATGATCTCTCTTACTAATTCCAGTCAGAACTCTGGCTGCAGCATTTTGGATCAGCTGGAGGCTTTTTAGGAGTTACTTACATCCTATTAGAAGGAATTACAGTAGTCCAGTCTAGAAGTAACAAAAGCATGGACTAATTTTTCAGCATCACTTTGAGACAGGATGCTTCTAATTTTAGAGATATTCCTCATGTGGAAGAAGGCAGTTCTGGAGATTTATTTTATATATGAGTTAAAAGAGATATCCTGGTCAAAGATGACTCCAAGATTCCTCACAGTAGTGCTAGACGCCAGTGCTATGTCATCTAAAGTAAGTATATGATTAGACATCGTATCTCTGAGGTTTTTTGCCCAAATAGAATAATAAAAAAAATAAATAAAAGATTCCTGTATGAGACCTTTGGAAACCTGGGCCCTGCCATGCTTTATTAAAGGGAGGGGCCCAAGGGACCTATTTTTAGAGGTAACTCTGAGAGCAAAGAAAGGGGTAGCCGGAAATTGACAAATCGTTGGAAGTGGTCCGTATGTTTAGAAC
>OMLM01018729.1:0-14311 GCA_900302695.1 Helostoma temminkii | reverse complement strand
AGAAGACATGCTAGACATACAGACAATCCAAGAGAGGGCCAGAGAGAGATCCCACAGATACACAAGGTACACGTCCAGTACTCACTACAGTCATCTACAATCCATATACAAAAGAGGGAGATCCAGTACTCACAACAGTCATCCTCAGTCAGTATCTTTGACAGGGGCAAGAGCTGGAAAGCAGGTCCAAACGAGAGCAGGGGGTCCAAAACCAGAAAAGGCAATGAGAAACAATTCACAGTCTTTCTAAGGAGCAGGCAAAAGCTCAGGGTAGAGAACACAGTCCAGTCTGTAACACATAAGCAAACAAGATTACTAGAAAGGCTGGAAAGTCAAACTCAGGGTCAGGACAATCTGGCAGCTCTCTCAGGGGAAGATTCAGAATATAAAGGGAGCTAGCACCAGGTGAAATCAATGAACACAGCTGAAAGTGAACGGATAATTAGAATCAAGCTGCCAGCAACCAGAAAGAAAAACAGGAAGTCAGCCACCAAACTAAAAGCCGGACAGGAAGACCTGTAGGATCATGACAGAATTTATATTTTGGGGGGTTGATGAGTCTCAGTACAAGACTTGTGAAGGGAAAGATACCAGGTGGCACGACCATTTTATACAATAAAAAGTTTGTTAATTTTTTGGCTGAATGTTAATTTGTTATTTGTCTGTGAAATAATTAGGCTGAATGTTTTACTGGGCTATGGGGACACAGATTAATTGTTATGATAAAAAGTGTACAATCCTAAATGTTTATACACGATGTGAGTATTCTCAAAATGAGGATTGAATATCTTAACAGACTGTCATGTCTTTTATTCAAAATAATGCTGTAAAAATTTTATAGTCAAATTAACAGCGAGGCAACAATTATCCAGTAGCTACTATATGTCATACCATAGTAAAATGACTATAAAACAAACTACAGTTATTTAGCATAATGTTAATTTATTATACAGAACTGTATTGAAGTACAGTACATAAAGTACATTACTATAATGTTATGAGAATGTTACTGTAATTAGGTTTACAGTAGTATAGTTTAACCTATTGTATATTTTACTGTTATTTAGCAGTTAATGAAAAGTAAGAAAATAGGACAATTCAATACTTAAATGCACAACAAGACATTATATTGTGTAATTTGAGTAATGTGGTAACAGTAAAACAGTACAATTTGATCTGTTTAAACAAGACTGATAGCAGTCTGCGATCAATACATCAGATCAGTTCTGATGATTATACATGTCTCTTGGAATGGCTGTTATAATTAGTAGAAGCCAGGTTGGTTAACAGGTAAAATAGTTA
The DNA here is from genome assembly GCA_900302695.1 of Helostoma temminkii. Lineage (NCBI taxonomy): Eukaryota > Metazoa > Chordata > Actinopteri > Anabantiformes > Helostomatidae > Helostoma > Helostoma temminkii. The sequence goes on along the minus strand of OMLM01018729.1, from coordinate 13,009 downwards.
AACAAATTTGTTTCTATCATCCATAAGACAGTGTGGCTTTTTTTTTCCAATCAATATCATCAGAATAAATAAATTGCTAATCATAGCTCTTCCAAAATATCCATGACTCTGGGCTCTCAAAAGTATCTAAAGTATCTCAAAAGTGGGCTAACAAAAGTATCAACTGATAAAACTGACGATCAAACATTTAAATAAATCAATACAAATATTTGCATGTGACAAAAAAGCTAAGTTTTGTGCATGCACTACTTGATCACTCTCAAAGTTTAAACTCTTAAGTATCTTTGAAGATGAATAGGATGTGAATGCCATCTAGATAGCAGTAAAATAAATAGCATTAGAAAACATGATGGAATCTTTGCAAAGCTCTCTTTCTTAGTTGCAGCAGATATTTTTGGCAGCATTACACAGGAAGGTCCTGTGTTGGGTCCACATGAGAATGGTGAAGGTGGGTTGTGACATCATATAAAGCAGGGAGATAACACTTGTGTGAATTCACACTCAGTGTGTTGAGTTAGCAGCACTGCTCTAGCTTACTGACCAGCTGCTACACTTGCTAAATTAGCTAAATTAATTAATTAAAAAGTCATTTGGATGTGGCTTATTTATTGGTAACATTACAAAACATCAAAGTCACAACTGCTGTTTTAGTGCAAAAATAACAGTATGTGCAACTTTTGTTTGCATAAATGATAAATATAAGAATAGAAAAGATTCACCACTCAGCTCCTCTCCTGTGGAACCAGCTCGCAGTTCAGGTTCGGCAAGTTGACACTCTCTCTACTTTCTCTAAACTTTCCTTTTTGATAAAGCTTATAGTCAGAGATGGTTTAGATGACTTAGTTATGTTGCTATAGATTTAGAGTGCTGGGGGACCTCACTTGACATGCTGCACTCCTCTTTTCTCCATCTAGTTTTACGCCATCATTACTTATCATTAACTTTCCCTTCACCCTCTCTCTCAGCCTTGGAGCTGTATTTTCCCAGAATACAGTTGCTGGCCCATCCAATATCATCAACTATGTGCTTCTTCTTCTTCTTCTTCTTCTTCTTCTTCTTCTTCTTCTTCGAGAGAGAGAGAGAGAGAGAAGGATCTCTCTATCTATCTTTCTCTTTGTTGCTTTTCTTTTCTACAAGTATTCCAGCTTTGGAGCTGTATTTTCCCAGTGTGCAGTTGCTGGCCCATCTAACCTGGCCAACATTTTTTTGTTGCTTCTTGTTGTTGTTGCTGTTGTTTTGTAACCTCTTGCGCTTTTCCTCTTTCTTTCCACTCACCCCAACCAATCAAGGTAAATGGCCACCCACCCTGAGCCTGAGCTGGAGGTTTCTTCTGTTAAAGGGAGTTGCTTGCCCATGGGGGATTTTTTGGTTTCCTATATAATTCTATATAGTTGTATTGTTAAATTCTGTAAGGTCTTAAAAATTAAACATTGTATAGTGCCTTGAGATGACTTTTGTCATGAATTGGCGCTACATAAATAAACTGAACTGAATTGAATAGTGTTACAGCTGACAGGTCTGTACATACACAGCAGCACATCTCCTATGCACTGTTATCCTGCTCCGCCCTGTTTCCTGACATCACGTGACACCCAGACGCTGTTGCTGCAGTAGTAAATCCCCCACAGGGCCTCTTGGCCGTGCTGGTACAGAGACAGAGATCAGTGGCAGAGTTATTTGAGAGGCAAATATCCAGGTAGCTTATATAATAATAATATTTTAGTCATGTGACTAAACTAATACTTTAGCAATAGACTATTAGGCATTCAATTATATATTCAGTTCAAGTTATTCAAATGTATTTAAGCAAATATCACTTTTGTGTTAACTGTGAAAGGGACACTAGACTTTAAGATATATATTTTTAGGCTACATTAAGACTGTTAATTAAATTTATAATTTTAATAATTAATCAGATGCCGTGCGGGGGGGTGCTCCGTTTTCTTTTGGGTGCAAGGAGACCAAGAGTCTGACACATTGTTGTCCCGACAGAAATGTTTGACGGATATCCAAACATTACTCCAAGCATCTGCCTGTCTGTCTGAGACATAAAGTACACTTTCAGGTTGTCAAAAAGCGCTACAGCTTCGTAAAGAATGCAGTTGGGGGACTGCAGGGCCTTGCGCGTAACATGAATCACACGCAGTGTATCTTCAAGTACTAAAAGACGTAAAATTACATCCTGGTCATGTGGTCTTAAAGGCCACTGGCTTCTAGAGACTACTTTTCGTCCTTCGTTGCATATTTCTCTCGTGTACGCTGTAATTGCAGCGTAGTGGGTTTTTAACGGAATTCACAGATAACGAATTGCACGTCCATCTCGTGTCACTGGGCTGCGCCATTTCAGTTTGTCCAAAATTCAGCAATTTTTGGATTTTATTAAACTGATGATGGGTTGGTGGCTGTGCGAATACTGAATACAATAACGTCCAGGAAGGTTTTCTTAAGGTTGACACTCTACAAGCATCTGATTTAGTTTATGTGCCAAGGAGTGTATGCAGGCAGTGTTGCCAGATTCAGCTGGCGGTTTCTCAAAAACTGCCTAAATGCACACAAAGCCGCCCAAAATATTTGGTCAATACTCACTTCAGTATTCACTGTAAAATCGCTTGTTTGGCATGCTCCAACCAGGATCGCACAACAGCCGCAAAAGTTATGAAGTCAACAGCAACAGCACATCACAACAATTCAATACTACCACCTTCTGGACGGGAGTAAGAATGAGCGATAAAGCGCTCACCATGGGAGCCGTCCAGATACGGATAAAACTCATTATTAAAAATTTATATGATCTGCAGCCTCGTTTATGCCTTTGCAATCCCTGCGACTGTCGTTTTGAAAATCGCATGTTAGACGATTCATGATAAGTTTAATTTAATTTGAGCTATCTGATTGTGTAGGTTGTGACTAACAGATGTTGCTTTTTGGTCCATATAATGAGCATCAGGGTGGACACTGGATAGCAACAAATCAACGAAAAGACGCTTACTGTCAGTAATCTGCAATGCAGTTTTACAGTTAACTAAAAGCAAGGACTGGTTTACTGATATAGTGGGCTTCAACACATAGCGTTTCTCCAGAGCGCATGATTAAAATGCACAAAATTAATAAATTATATTTCCACTCTACTTCAGACATGCAAGTGAGATCTTACCTTTAAACACAGAACAGGCTGTCGGGCGAAACTTAAACACTATAGTAAGGAACAGCAGAACATCCGACTGTAACTTTGTAGAACTATGTACAGTCTGGCTTAGGTCATTGGTACATGGAGGAGTCAAATCTCCAAAGCTGTCGGGAAGTGGCGGAATGTAGCCGATGCCCATCCATTCTGTGTTAAACCCGAGCGCACATCCATCAGACTTGAGAAAAGTGGCAATCCCATTCAGTTTGTCGTGTCATCTTTAAACAGTGTGGCTGTTTATACTTGAGGGTTGTAGGGCTAAATCACTGAACTGTTGTTCATTATATATGCGGTAAATGCCTAGCTTGATTACACCTCTCAATGTTGTCATGTTTCCGGTTTTGTCGCGGCAGTTACATTCAACGGTTGAAACAAAACGGTGAGTGGTCGAAATCTACATATGTTAAAATATCTATATTCCAAATTTACATTGATATTCAACCATCCAGCTTTTATACTAAAGAGAGTTTCAAGAGCAGACGTCACGAGAACGCTTAAATCGCTCTTGGGCGACGCTATTTCCCTGTTGTATGTGTGCTTTTATTTAAGCTTTAGTCGGAAGCCCTACACTCAAATGAGTGCATTTTGTAGCTAGCTTGACACCAGGTAGTGAAGTTGGTGACAGCATAGCACAGTGTGAGATAAACTGGCTTGGAAGTAACGCTAAGTGGACAGTTAAAATGGCAGGAGATATCTTACAGAATTAACATCCAGACATTTCTTTTGTTGATCACTTAAACATGATAATGTACTGAAGAAATAACTAATCCTTATGTACTATTAACCAGTATAAATAGTTGTTGTTGATAGGCATCACAAAATGAACATATTGAAAGCTTCTTGAATCTGAAATAACAATTTGTGTGTGGGTGTGTGTGTGTGTGTGTGAGATAGAGAGAATCTTTGTATGAGGCAGAGAGAAAAGGGTTATTATAATGATAAATCTTTCTTTAGGACATTCAGCTTTAAGCTTTCATCATCTTTTTGTTTTAATAGGTTCCTAACTAAATAAACAGAAAGACGTAGGACATAGGAAAACAGAGGAAGAAAGCCAGGAGGTTAAAAATCAGATCAGAGAAAGTAAAATAATCAGACAGGCAGAAGACAGACAGGAAAGGATTTAAACTTGTAGAAGCAAAAAAAAACGTAGGTGAGATATACAAAATGTAGTGCAGATACGGTTAAGGTAAATATAAACAGCTATTTATGTGGCAAATGTGTGTATAATTTAAAATGTTTTTTGTTTCATTTGTTGATACACAAGACATGCATTGTGCCTTTTCACCAGATTGTCTTTTTTGTTAATTTACAGATTCCTAACATACACCAGCTTAAGATGGAGGAGAAGAAGACAAGGAAATGGACTCCGGAGGCGATGGTGCAGGCACTAGAAGAGGTGCAAGCAGGTAGGCACGGTCTAAAGCAGGCAGCCAAGCAGTTTGGGGTCCCCAAGACCCTCCCTCTCCCCAAGACACCTCCCTCTCCCCCATCCAATCCTCACCTCACCCACCCCCTGTTTGCATCCCCTGCATTACAACACACCTGTCCCACCTCTTGGCACAACTACTGGAGAGAGTAGACACAAAGTTAATAACAAGCAATGATGTGGTATGAGCAGATGGAGAAAGAAGGAAGAGCTCATTGTGTCGAGGGAGGTCCCCCAGCAGTCTAACTTTATAGCAGCATAACTAAGAGATGGTTCAGAGTCACCTGAACCAACTATAACTATAAGCTTTATCAAAACAGAAAGCTTTACGCCTAGTCTTAAAAGTAGAGAGGATGTCTGCTTTCTGAACCTGAACTGGGAGCTGGTTCCACAAGAAGAGCTTAATAGCTAAAGGCTCTGCCTCCCATTCTAAATTTGGAAATTCTGGGAACCAGACCTGTACTCTGAGAGTGAAGTGTTTTGCTGGAATGATATGTTACTATCTTATACAAACATTGAGATAGATAGATAGACACAACCATCTCCTTGGGCTTGCTCACATTCTAGGTCAGATGGTTGTTCCCACACCACTTCACAAAACTGTCCACCAGACCTCTGTATTCTGTCTCCTCCCCACCACTGACACACCCAACCACTGCAGAGTCATCTGAGAACTTCTGCAGATGGCAGGACTCAGTGTTTTACTGAAAGTCTGAGGTGTACAGGGTGAAGAAGAAAGGTGAGAGGACAGTCCCCTGAGGTGCTCCTGTGCTGCTGACCACCCGCTCACACTCAAATCCCTGCAGCCATACAAACTGTGGTCTGTCTGTCAGGTAGTCAGTGATCCAGGAAGCTGTGGAGGAATCTGTCTGTATCTTCAGGAGCTTCTCTAGTCTACCTGCGGGGACTAAGCACAGCACACTATGGGTGTGCTGGAGCCTATCCCAGCCAGCTTACGGGCGAGAGGTGGGGTACACCCTGGACAGGTTGTATAGTTGACATATTCCAATTTATTGTGTAATTTGAGATTGCGGAAAAAGCCTAATTTCATAGTGTGAATTTGTGTCCGGGATTCTTTTGATTCTGACATTTTGTCGAATGGCTGCTAATGGTTCTATAAAGATGGTGAACAAAGATGGAGAGAGTGGGCATCCTTGTCTGGTTCCCCGGTGAAGTGTAAAACTCTTTGAGGTGACATTTGTGATAACAGTGGCCCTAGGTGCAGTGCGGTGCGGTAGCTGGAAGGATGGTTTGGGTCTTTGTTGGGTTTTAGTAGAAGAGTTATGTTGGCTGTATTCATGTGTGGTGGTATTGTTGAAGTAGTTTTTATTTCTGTGGTTACTCTGTAAAATAATGGTGACAGAATTGGCCAAAAGTCTTTATAAAAGTCTGCTGGAAATCCATCAGTTCATCAGTGGTGAGTGGTGCATCCAGGCTGTTCACGTACTCTTGGATAGCATTGGTAGTTGGAGCTTGTTTAGAAAGGTTTCTACATCTGAATGATTTACACTGTGATCAGATGAGTATAGGTTACTGTCAAAATTTTGAAATACATTATCAATATCCTGTTGGTTGGTGACAGTTTGATCTGTAGAGTTCCATATGGATGGAATATTTGCTTTTTCTTTTTCGTTAGATTAACTCATTTTTTGTTTGTTCACTGGGATTTTTGGAATGTACGTTTGTTAATTCTTTAAACTTTTGTTCAAATTTTTTTTCTAGTTCTTGTTCTTGTCTTTTCTTATGTGATGAATAGGAATTTTTTTTACCTCTCAAGACTGCTTTGCCTGTTTCCCATAATATAGATGGTTTGGTATCCAGAGAGTCATTTATCTCCAGGAAGGATGCCCACTCTCTCTCTATGAGAATATCAAATTCAGTGTCCTGGAGTAGTGATGTGTTGAAACGCCATCGCGTGTATGGTTTAATATGAGTTGAATGTTTAGTGTAAGGGAGATAGGTGCATGGTTACCTCTCCTCTCAAATACAAATGTACTTTATTGGTTTTGAACCTATAATAGTAAACTGTGAGGGAGAAATGCTTGAAACCTCGTCCCTAAAGCTTAAGTGTATTCTGGTCAGTGTTTAACATAAAATAGCAAAAAAAAACTGTGAGCATGATGTGCTTGTGAGCTCTCAGCTCAAGATAAGCAGTTATTTGTTACAGTTTTGTAAATCAGAATAGTAAAAATTGTGACGATTCACTTTATTTTCATTGTCAAACAAACAATGAGATAATATTCAAGCATCATCATCCAAATTGACACAGCAATATAAATACTTTGAATAAAATAAATGTTTAAATAAAGGTGGCAGTGGGAGGGAGAGGGACGGGAATTATCGAGGAAAGTGCAGATTAGAGTCAGTGCTGCAGAAATGCATATCCCAGTTCACAGTTATTGTAGTTTTTTTAGAAGATGCAGTGTGGGTAGGTTAGCTGGGGAGTATGGAGGTGGTAGAATGCTCATTGAGTAGCCTGAATGCCTGTGGGTACAAGCTGTGGCTCAGTCTGCTGGTCCTGGCCTGGATGCACCTGTATCTTCTCTTGGAGGGCAGTAGGTGAAACAAGTCATGTGCAGGGTGTGCTGGGTCTTACAGAATATTGTGCATTCTCTTTAAACAGCGGTAGGTGTAGACAGAGGTGATCTACAGAATTGATTATTCTCTCTGCTGTTTTCACCACTCTCTGGAGTGCTTGCTGCCTTAGTGCAGCTGGAAAATCACACCAAGAATCCATAGGTCAGCACTCTTCCTATTGGACAGTGAAAGGTTTAACCATGAGTTTCCGTGGGAGACTGGCTCTACTGGGTTTCCTCAGGTAGTAGAGTCGCTGCCAGGCCTTCCCTACAACTGTGGCAGTGTTGGTGCCCCAGGCCAGATCGTTTGTCACAGTTACTCTCAGGAACTTGAAGCTGTTGACTCTCTCTACTACCGCACATTCAATGTAAAGTGGAGAATGAATTGGCTGTTGAGATTTACAAAAGTCTACTATCATTTCCTTTGTCTTTTTTGTGTCAAGAACCAGATGTGTGCGAGGCACCTTGCTGCCAGTTGTTTAAGATTCAAAACCTCCTTTCCATAGTCTATCTCATTATTATTAGTAATGAGGTCAAGCACAGTTGTGTCATCAGCAAACTTAATAATGTGATTTGAAGGATAGGCGGCAGAGCAATCCTGTGTTAAAAGTGAGTATTGGGCTGAGCACACATCCCTTGGGGCCCCCGGTGCTGACAGATGGGGTGGATGAAATATGCATGCCAACTCTGACACACTATGATCGATTTGTTAGAAAATCCAGTGTCCAGTTGCATATTGATGTGTTCAGACCCAGGTGGTAGAGTTTGGGGCCCAATTTTTGTGGAAAGATTGTGTTACAAGCCGAACTAAAGTCAACAAATAGGTGTATTGCATATGTCCTCTAGTGTGTTCTAGATGACCTATTCTGTCTGTACGCAAATTTGAATGGATCAAGTGTAGGTGATATTGTCTTCCTAATGTGCGTCATTATCAGTCTCTCTAGACATTTTGCAAGTATGGGGGTGAATGCCACAGACATATAATCATGGCATTTTCTGTTTTGGTGCAGGAACGATTATGGCCAATTTGAAACATGTTGGGACCCAGGCAGTAGACAGCGATATGTTGTGGATGTCGGTGAAGACCTCTGCCAGTTCAGCTGCACAGTCCTTCAGCACCCCTCCCAGTACCCCATCTGGTCCAGCTGCTTTCCAGAGGTTTGATATTTTGAAAGCAGAGTCTCTCTTGATGTGTGCTCAGGACTGGTGCAATGTCAGTGGTGGTGAAGGGAGCTAAGTGTCCCTGTTGCCCCTATCAAAGCGGGTATAGAAATGATTTAACTCCTCAGCTAAGGTGGCATCACTGTAGAGATTTTGAGATGTTTTCCCCTTATTGTCTGTTAAGACCCTGATTTTCTCCCAGACCTGCCAAGAGTTTGTGGACGTCTCAAAGTTGGCCTCAGTCTGTCTTTTGTAGTCCAGTTTGGCAGATTTGATGCCTTTCCTCAAAGCAGCCCTGGCAATGCTGTAAGCTGAGCTGTCTCCAGACCTGTGTAGTGGTTAGAGTTTACGTAAATCATATATATATTCCAGGATCATATATTTTATGCATTAATGTGCATTTACATATGACATATCACATAGAATATTGCTCCACATATTACACACATTGCAAAGCACATAGCACTTAGACTGACTCAAAGCTTATACACACACACATCTCATAGACACACACATAAAGTATCCTGCAAAACATGTTTACTTAGATACTTACAGAATATTATGACTAATTGGCGACACAGAATTGTATTTCTTACCTTGACCTGTATGGAATGGGATTTGTTTGTACTGTGTGCATCAGTTGTTGTCACAGAAACTGATTAGGAGTACGTGGAAGGAGAAGAGTGTTTCCCAAGTAATAGGGAGAAAAGGGAGAGATATAAAAGAGAGGTTTAGCTTATGCTGGGGGCTTTTTTCTCAGGCTTCTTCTGCATTGGGTGTCTTCTGCTTTTGGCTTCTTATGCTGACTTGCTGAGGAGAGAGCTCTCAGGCCTGTGACATCAGCTGGAGGAAAAGGTGATTTCGTGTTCTGTCTGAGATTGGTCTGTTTCATAATAAATACTCATTGGATTATATTGATTTGTTTTGGGATCTTTTCTGTAACCACTACAGAAAGCGTGGCTTCACGAAAACAGGCAGGAAATTGATTTGGACTGATGTACGGCATCATGGATTGCATCCTCAGACCAGATGCTCAGACAGTGTACTGGAGCAGGAACATTTTTTCCTGCTTAAACAAGAGAAACTGTGATATCTGTTCTGTGGGAACCTGCTTTGATGCCAACAATCAAATTTTGACTTTCCAATTTTTCAAATCATTCTTGTTTCAAATAGTTCTACTCCAAGGACTTGTGCTGGGGAGACCTAAGGCAGACAGAATGCGAGCTCATGTTGATACTAAAACTGCTGCTTTAAATAACTAACTGCCATTATTATATGTGTTGTCTTTGTGTTGTTGCATAACAATTTAAAGCACAGTCGATTGACCACAAAATTGAGTGTGAGTGAGTTATCCGCGTTTGGCAGATTACCAAAGTATGGGCTTGTATAGGATAACGTGGATTAAAGTTATTATAAAGTGAACGCTGTGAAGTGCATTGATCTAGATTGTCATGGGTTTTTACAGACGTTTCGGCCCAAGTGTGAGACTCAGTGAAAATTGATCAAGCTAAATTTCCTTTTTTGTTTTTAGAAAATTGGATAAAAGTTGAGCACAGTGAGAGGGAGTGTCTGTACTAGATCTAGATGCATTGCGTGGCTCCCGGGCATAGGAAAAAGCTCTAAACTTACGAGGTGCTCAACCATTAGTTACCATGCTAAAACTGACCCGAGTTGGTCAGAAACTTCCTGGGAGCTTGTTTTGGTGTCAGTCACAGATGCCTGGATGGATCAACCAGAATGCATCGTGGCTTTTCGCTAAAAACAGAGACCGGTCACCTGTGATGTATGGCCATGGAAATCCTATGAACAGGGCCCTGTGAATTGTAGTCGTAAGCTTAATTTTTTGTCCGGACTGTCTGTGTCTGAAATATATATGCGTGTATTTACTGATGCTGTGAGTGAATGTGAGAGCAGAGAGAGGGAACGGTGGATTTCTTGTTTTAACTATACATATAAGCTGTATATAATATATGTGTTTATGAAATGTTCTTATCTGCTGTATAAAAAGCCAAAGCCGTATTGATGTTGTAATTGAGACTGAGAAAAGGAGGCAGAGATACACATTCTCCTTGTACATTATCAATAGGATACATTATATAGAGAATAGATACAACCATTTTGTTAATTTTATGGGAGGAAAATACAGGGATACAAATATAGTAACTGACTTTCTATTTGGTCTGATAACATGTGGGTTTCTGGGAGAAGGTCATTGAGTATAAAACAATTAGAAAAACGAGAGGAAGGATTAAAGAAAAAAACTGAGTTAACAGAAGCTAGCTAATGAAAGTTAATGCAGAGGTGAATGAAAAAGAAAACAAATATACATATTTACCACTGTCCCAGTGTGGTTTCTCCTGTACTCAGATCACTGTGCTGACACTGGGCTCAGACCTGGACTCCTGCCTGCTTCCAGCACTACAGAGTTAACTATAAACATCATCTGCTTCACCATACGAGGCATGCACTCAGAGGCCAGGAGCGAGGGGGAGGCTCCAATGTATACTTTGAATATGGTCAAGCTGGACATTGGTCTCATGAGTGTTTATCCACAGAGAGAAAAAGTCCTGACTGCAAGCAAACAGTGCACAGATCTACTGAATGTCCACAGAACATCTCTGCAAGTGCAAACTGAAAGGGGGGAGACAGGCTGGGTTCTGCTGGAAGTGTGTGTGATACTGGGGAATGAGATAATTACACTGACATTCAGCAATGAAAATACACACTTACATACATGCACTGATCCACATTGCTTTGCTAACTGCTAACTGCTATAAAGAATGCTTGCTAAGTGCAGACGCTCACATGATCTTGCAACGCAGTATTTACAATGTTTTGGGAAACAAGTTAAATCATGAAACTATGTCTAATATAAGAATATTCTCTAAATGTGTTCTCATAGCAGGAAAGACAGGTTAACAACATTTTAGTATGATTTGTGCTCTCTGGCCTACTTCTGATAAATCTTGTTGGTAACAAATTTTATGTTGGCATTGAAATTGGTCATTTCAGAGTAAAGCTCCTTAATATGTCCTAGTGTGTTTCTGTGTGGGATCCCGGTTCGTCTATTGTCCTTTGAGTGTATGAATGGAAGTTGCAACGGTCTGTGATGTAGTGTTGAGTGACTGTAACTGATTTTGTGTGTGTGTGTGAGCAACCATGCCTTCAATTAAACATATCAAGATTATCCATGTCGAACATTCATTCGTTCATCTTCTGAACCGTGCTGGAGCCTATCCTAGCCAGTTTGCAGGCGATAGGCGGTGTACACCCTGGACAGGTTGCCAGTCCATCGCAGGGCCACATATAAACAAACAACCCTTTACACTCTCACTCACACCTACAGGCAATTTAGAGTCCACAGTTAAGATGACTGCATAGCTTTGGACTGTGGGAGGAAGCTGGAGTTCCTAGAGAGAACCCACGCAAACACAGGGAGAATTAAAAGAGATTAAAAACTTTTCCTACTGGGCCAACAATTATCAGAATACATACCAGCAAATATTCCATATTATCTGCACTATAGTGATATTACTATCGACCTCCCACCTCAAGTTTAACTGTATTTTTGCAGTATTTTACTTAGAAAAGCAAAAAACATGCTTCAAACACCTGCAACTGCTTGCTGTCCGTCTGTCATGATCCATAGCTTCTACTCTGTCTTGCCAGTCTTTCACCTCACCTCTCCCTGATTTGCCCCAGCCACACCTTCACAACCATACTCCTGCAACAGACTTACTCATCTGACCACGCCTCCTGCCCTGTTCTCCAGACACATACACACAAACTATGCGCGCGCGCGCGCGCGCACACACACAGACACACACACACACACACTCTCACATCCGACCACACCTCCTGCCCTGTTCTCCAGAGACACACACACACACACACACACACACACCTGTATTCACTCAGACAATCAGCCAGCTGCAACCCATGTACCATCTTGTCCTCTCCTCTCATATATACCCCCAGTCTCTACAGGACCCTTGCTGGATTATCATGTCATATTGCATCATGTCACACCTTGCCAAGTCTTGTTTCTGGTTACCTCTGTGGATTCTGCCAGTCAGTTCCTGGAGTATTCTGGTTCCTGTTCGCTTCTGTAACTCTGCTGCTGACTGCAAGTTTTTTGGACATTTGGACCTTTTGGATTTTTTGCTACACCCCTGTTACTCTGCTCTGGTCTCATCTGCTCTGGTCTCATCTGCTCTGCATTAATCCTGGTTAGCCTGTTACCCTATTTATCTATTTGTTACTTTTGTCTTGTTCACTGTTTGAGTTGGTCTTCTGTCTATATCTTGTTATCTTATGTTATTGTTTCCTTAACCAAGTCAATTCCCTGCACCTGGTAGTTCAGTATTTAGTTTGGTCTTAGTTTAGTTTATTTCTTTTCTTATCTAATTTCTGTCGGTATTGACTAGTTCTTGGTTTTGCATGTCAGTTTTCAGTTCTGACTTTTTCTCCTTTTGGAGCGATTTTCAGTTGTGACCATTGCTTGTGTTTCTGTTGCCTGTTTATTAAATCTGAGTCAATCCATCTCTCCTTGTTCTGATCTGCATTTGGGTCCACCTGAAAACCCCAACACTGACACCATTCTCTCAAATTTAACTTTTTTTTTTTTTTTTTTTTTTTTTTTTTTTTTTATTAATTTTTTTT
>OMLM01018728.1:0-13382 GCA_900302695.1 Helostoma temminkii | reverse complement strand
AAGAAATCTCCAGAACTGCCTTCTTCCACCTGAGGAATATCTCTAAAATTAGAAGCATCTTGTCTCAAAGTGATGCTGAAAAACTAGTCCATGCATTTGTTATTTCTAGACTGGACTACTGTAATTCCCTTCTAATAGGATGTCCCAGTAGCTCCCTAAAAAGCCTCCAGCTGATCCAAAATGCTGCAGCCAGAGTTCTGGCTGGAATTAGTAAGAGAGATCATATTTCTCTTACATTAGCTTCCCTCCATTGGCTCCCTGTAAAATCTAGGATAGAATTTAATATTCTTCTCCTCACATACACTATATTGCCAAAAGTTTTCGCTCACCTGCCCTGACTCGCATATGAACTTACGTGACATCCCATTCCTAATCCAAAGGGTTCAATATGACGTCGGTCCACCCTCTGCAGCTATAACAGCTTCAACTCTTCTGGGAAGGCTGTCCACAAGGTTTAGGAGTGTGTTTATGGGAATTTTTGACCATTCTTCCAGAACCGCATTTGTGAGGTCACACACTGATGTTGGGTGGGAAGGCCTGGCTCTCAGTCTCCGCTCTAATTCATCCCAAAGGTGTTCCATCGGGTTGAGGTCTTGACAGGCAGAGGCAGTGTGGAGAGGTGACAGGACAACAAAGATGGAGAGTTCCCCCCAAAGTGGTTACAGAAGAGCTTAAGTGAGTTATGTTGATTCCTAATAACTGCACAGGCTGTTGGAGTCTGGGTTATACGGATAAGAATACCGAACAAGAACTGAGTGTCAAGATGATCAGTGGGACATCAGGTAAGTAAACTGGAGAGAGTAAACCAGAGAGCTGGATTAGCGGTAATTATTCCTGGTAATACACAGGTCCGTCCTAACATCCAAGATCCAGTTGAAGTTTTTACAGGACGTTACAGCCAAAAGTCAGAGCCTGTCCAAGGTCATAACATTTGTCAAGAATGGGCTTTTAAGGCGGACCCAAATGCAGCTCAGAACAAGGGAAGGATTTACACACTTTAATAAAATGTAACATGTCACAATAGAAAATCACTCCAAAGATATACAAAAGACTAGTAAACACTGAAGGAAACTAATACTCAATGACTAAACAGAATACCAACAGGTGCTAGGGATTCTCTAACTAAGAACACACACACACGCTTTTATGGTATGTAAAGACAATTTCTACAAACCTGCCTGGCGGTGGTTCATATGGACCACCCTTTTGAGTTCTTAGAACTGTGTGAGTAAGATTTAAACGCTGCAAAAAAAATCTCAAAAATTTAGCTTACTTTAGTATTTAGATTTAACTTACAGAACCTCATACACACCAACCTGACTGCATGGTTGGTTGTGAAGTCAATTCAAATATGTGGTTTATAAGGTCCAAATAAGCATTGTTGGGGCTATAAAGGGACATGATGTCGTAGTTTAAATGGCACTTAATTAGCATATATACACAGACCTTACAAAACATAGTATTAATGGAACCATTATTTTATCATTTCAATTAACAATACCAATAAATCTGCCCTTTGCGCATTGTTTACAAACCCACATATTGTATCAAAAAAGTAAACTTAAGTAAATAAATTAGGTAAAAACATAAGTAAAACTAATTTACTTAAAATAATGAAGTACATAATTCTTAACAAACCACTCATACATGATAAAAACAAAATGACATTAATATCCAGGCACATAAAGGATGAACATAAACATATTGCTATTTATCTAATGGCAGCCTGTAACTATTCTAAAAAAGAATAGATACAGTGAGTTTTCAATTTTTTTTACATTAGCAAGACAAAATTTTAGGCAGTTTCTGTATTTACCTGCACCTTGATAATGTTGTTAGCCGAGTACATGGACCTGCCAACACATCCGAAGCCTTAAACAGCTTAAAACAGTAACACACATTACATTAATCATTATGGGAACATTGCTGCTTATCAAAGCATCAGCCACCATCGATACATAACACTAAGAAAAAAAAAATTAGCAAGTTTATAGTTTGTCTTTCTGTGACTGTCTTCTTTCTTTCATACAGTCAATCCTTTCAACTACCTTCACAATTTTGTTATCTTGTTACTCTAGGTAATAGCTGTACAGCAGGCCACCAAGACAACATCATATTAGTCTTAAATTAAAACCGTAGCACACACTGCTTAAAATTGTTAAGTGTGACTGGAACATCGCTTCTTGTTAAGTGAACTAAGGCACCAGTATTTCTTCTACATTATATAGAAAGAAAAAAAAAAAAAGAAGGCATATAGCAGGTTTATGACGTTTGTTTCTGTGCAGCTATTCCACAGTGTCTCTAACAAAGTCCCATATATTTTGCACAGTACTTTGTTCTAATACTGAGCCTTCTGACTGCTTGCACTGACTGCATTCGTTTTTGGTCCTTTAAAAATGTGACCTTTGAAATGTCGCATCACAGCAGTGATCTCCACCTTAGACCATGCTTTCTTTGGCGCTCTCTCTGAGGTGTGTTCTTCAGCAACATCTTTTTCTGTAAAATATAACCAAATGCACTTCAAGTTACAATTTACTTTTTTTACAGTCCTTAACCCAATCAATATTAAAATGTTTAAATAGACATGTTTTATCTAAACATCTCGATTAAAAACAATAAGCTAGCAGAGCACCTGCTCTAGATCTGATTAAGGAGGAGCTGTTCTCAAATGTGCTGGAAGCAGCGGAACAGATCTGCATAGGCAGACATGAGGTCATTGGGTCTTCACCTGGATGAAAGTCACTTCAAGCCATGTTTTAGGAAGAGTCAGTGACAATCTGCTGTCAATTGTGACTACCAAGTACAGGGAGTACATTGGTCCTTAAGGTGGTGGTGGTCATTAAGCTCTGACTGGACAATAGAATAATTTAAAAAAAACAAACAAAAAAAAACCACTTTGGGTATTTCTAAGCTCATTGAAAAAGCTCCTGAAAATAAAATGCAAGGCACAGAGAGGAGAAATGTGAGGCACTCTGCAACACAAAAGTAGTGAGTAAACACTTAAACACAATTATAAAACACGACCCCAGGATGCTAAAAAGGCCTGATTGGCACTTTAAAAAAAAAAAAAAAAAAAGTCAAAGAACAAGCTTTCCAAAATATAAATCTGTATAATATAAATATACGTTCTCTTTAAAGTTGCAGGAAGCACTTTCTGAAGGTACTGGTGAAGCTTTTGAACATCTTCAGTAAATGGAAATGTTGAAGGTTTGTTGTACTTTGCATCGCTTAGTGTGTTCAGGGCACCGTGAGACAAACTCTGACCATTTAGACTTGTACATTCTTTTGAATGTCTCAGTGGACTTGATTAAGTTCTCTTCTTCTGCCATAAGCGCCCTACAATGGACGATTTCAGAGATTTTCATAAGTGAATGTCCCAGTTTCAACGCCAGGCTTGGAGTTCGATAGGAATGTTGCTCTTCATCAAAGCCCGACACTTTGACAGCTTTTTGAAAGTTAGCTGGTTTAACAGCATCTTCTATGTTATGAACTGTAAAATCATTGCGCAGACACAACAACAAACGTCCCACTTCCCGAAGTTTCTGACGCATGTATTCATATTTGGTTTGGTCTTGGGCATGTCTGTTGAAAAGTGACTGGGCAAATTGTATAATGCAGATGTCCTTTCGTACCACTGAGGCCACATCATCTTCTTTCATGTTACCAATTAGTTTCCATATCCATTTGATATGTTCTGAAATGATCCAGTTTGCACAGTTGCAGCAAAACCCAATCTTTTTTTTTTTTTTAAACCAGGTTCATTATTGTCATCTGACCTCTCCGGCATCTTCGTGCGTGCCTTCAAAGCTCTTTCCAAACATACAGCCCTTTGCAGTACGTGCAATGAATACATTTTCCAGCTGTAGGATTACTCCGTTTTTCCTCTTTACCTTGAGTGATCCTGTTCCACTCTGTAAGACACTGTTATGTTTAAAATTCATTTGACATATTAGGAAGGGAGAAAATGTATTGAATTTCAGTATGTGTCTTATGTGTTCTCAAATGGCGGGCAATCTTTTTCTGTGCTTTACCACAGACAAAACAGTAATTTATGTTGCTTATGTTCATAGGTGTGGATGTTAAGTTGTGCTTCTGTACTTAATCGCTGGTCTGTTCGAATGTTAAATCACATCTTTCAGCAGCACATGCCACACTGTCTTCATCTTCTGTGTTGCTCACATCCAGAGACTTTGCTAATTTCACAGTAGCATCAGGAGTTACTGCTTTTGGCTGAATCAGTCCAGATTTTGATGGGATAGTATTGAGAGGGATACTTGCATCTGAATCATAATTATCTTCAGGTCCAGAGTCTGGAATGTTTTCTTTGTCAGATGAGCCCTGATCATCATCTGTAGTGTTATTAGACTCAGACTGTGGATTGTTATCCGAGAGAGAGAGAGAGAGAGAGAGAGAGAGAGAGAGACCCATCCAATATGTGTCTTGTTTTTGTTATTGTTTTGTGACCTGTTCTCTCTTTCTTTCCACCCACCCCAACCAGTCGAGGCAGATGGCCATCCACTTTGAGCCTGGTTCTGCAGGAGGTTTCTTCCGTTAAAGGGAGTTTTTCCTCTCCACTGTCTCCTGCTCAGTGAGATCTGTTGGGTTTTCTATATAATTCCATATATTAATTTCTGTACGGTCTTAAACCTAAAACATTATAAAGTGTCTTAAAATGACTTTTTTGTCTTTGCTAACAACAAACTCTGGGTCACCAGGACATCAGATCCATCCTGAATGAGAACATGTCTGGTTTAGGTCAGGTGACACTGAGGCAGCTGGATGAATGGAGCAGGTGCATAGAGGCCGATGGACAAGATAGCAGCGCCAGAGATGGGTCTCTGGAAGACGGACTAAGACAGCAAACAATATAGATGTTGCCAAAGCACACGCTCAGTTCGCAACCCACAGTCCAAAAACCCATTATGCCATTAGCTGACCAATTCCTCTTCTCCCACAGAGAAAACACAGAGAAACAAGTCTAAAAAAGTCCAAACCCCAACAATCCACATCCAGAGCAGAGAGCAGAGCAGCAAATGGCCAGAAGGAGTTGGGCCATGAACCACCAGCCCTGGATCAGGAGGGCAACCACCAACTGCTGTCCCCTGTAATCAGTACTGTGTTATAGAAGTAAAATATCTGAGTACTTCTAAGTCACTGTACTTTTCTCAGGTACATCTTAGAGAAATGTATACATCATTAGCAGGTGAGTGTCTGCAGGCTGCCGATGAGCAGGAAGCTGCTGTGGTTAAACTTTAACACTGGACGTGACGTCCTGCTGAGCTAGGGTTAGGCTGAGTTTCAGTGAGGCAGCAGCCGCAGGACAGGACTGAATCCTGGAGGAGCAGATCAGCAGAAACAGGACCAGACAGCTGCCGGACATGAAGCTCATGGGAAGAAACTGAGTAAGTGGAATGTTGAGTCTCTAATGTTTTTCATCACAAACCAACTCTTCACAGATTCCTCATATGGAATTTAACAGTAGTTTGAAATAACTAAGAACATTCTCTCAGAACTTCTCAGTTTAGAGTACTTGTACTTTGCTGGAGTTTCTGTTTTTTGCTTTACCTTAACTGTGCTATGTATTTCATAGCTTCATTTCTTTGCATATTCAGATTCATGAAAAAAATCTAATCAGCTACTAAATTCTGATGAAAAGTTATTGATCATTAAGTTATAAAAAACAGCTCCACCTGTTTCTGTTCCAGATAACTTTGTCTGTGGCTTTATTTGATTGCTTTTTGTTGCTACTAACTCAAGGTTCAGTTTGTGGTTGTTTACAGTAAATAGTCAGAATCAGGTTCTGAAGTGGTTCTGCGCGAACTAAACTGCACATATTAGAAACACATGTGGAACATCTTGACATCAACAGTGGTCAACAATACTTTGGTTTTATCTTAGTGTAGTACTGCTACTTTTAGACTCAAAGTACCATTTAGAAAATGTACTTTATTACTTCAACTTGAGTAAGTGGTACTTCTTCTTGTAGTCCAGTACTGTCTTATGTGAGTACTTCTGATATTAGTTGAGTATTAAGTTTGTGTACTTCACTAACCTCTGATCTGGACTTCTTTCTGTTGAGTTCACTTCTTATCCAGGAATTCAGGTTCCTATGCACTTTACAAAACAAACAAACTCTCTTCTTCTCTTCTTCTTCTTCAAACGCTCTACCCAGGGACACTCCTTCATTGACAATGTATCCTCCAGGTTTCACTCCACACCAGTAGATGTAATAGTCACACCTCTAACAACCCCTCCCATCCCATTACTGTGTACACAGACCACCTCATCCACAATGAGAGAGAGAGAGAGAGAGCGAGAGGGAGAGGGGGGCCACACAGGCCAGTACCTGCTGTTTGACTCCCACCATCCACTACAACATAAACTAGGATTTGTCAGGACTCTGAACCATATAGCATATAGGATATAGTGTACACAGTCCAGTGCAGTGAAGAGTGTTCAGAGCTGCACACTGGAGAAACTAAACAGCTGCTACACATGAGGACAGCCCAGCACAGGAGGAGCAACAAATCAGGACCAGAATCAGCTGTGTACCTTCATCTAAAGGACAAAGGACAGTCTTTTGAGGACAATGATCTTTATATTATGGACAGTGAAGAGCAGGGGCTGTTGGCCTCATGGGCAACATAGGCAGTAAGGGCGCAAGATGCCAAGGGGGCATTTGATTAATCAAACAATCATCTGTAGAGACAAGTCCGCCCTCCGATGGTAGCTGTTATTGTGTAGCCTACAACATGTAGTTGAATTTTAAAAATCCCCATAGTATTGTAATCAACATACATGTAAGTATGGAAACTCATTGCATTCACCACAGAAAAACATAATCAGAGCCGGTAACTCATAATCCCAAAATAAAGTTTACAATTATTGCAGGAAAGACAATGGCCTTTCTTGTGTTGAGACACTGGTGATGTATTAATTTGACCAGGTCATGTGGACGGTATAACAGGCTGTCAACACTGTGCACCTTTAGTCTAGAGGGGAACTGTTCAAGCTTTCTTCCTTCAGCTCCAGCTGAACCACTATAAGATGCTTTGTGTATACAGAGGTTTGCATTTTTAATGCATCTGGCTTTGTGATGTCTTAGTGAACAGTTGAGAACTGCATGCACTAATTCTTCACCTATAGTAACTTGGGTTCCATGAGGTGCCCTCCCCTAGGTGGTTTCCAGTCTAAAGTCTCAACTAGGTCTTTAACCTTGCCAGGAGAAAGGGGTCTGTAAACTTTTGCATGTGCAAATAAACACACCTCAACAGAGGTGAAGGCCTTAGACATAACCTGTCTCCTGTTCATCAAGCTGTTCTTTCATCTATCCCAAAAATAATCAGACCCAATTCACACGTCCACCAGGAAGGCCACAGTTAACGACTCTCTGTAGGAGAACCTGAGAGGGTGTGACTCAGTCCATCCCCTTCCGTTGTTCACCTGATGATCCTGTTCATAGAGGGTAAGAAGTGAAACCAACCTGAAGGATAAATGTGTGGTCTCTAACTTTCCTCAGACTGATGAAGCTACTGGATGAGCAGTGACACATTTGGACCAAACAGAAAGAAAACCAGTTGCCACGACTCACGAATCTGTGACGTTTGTTGTTTCCTGACCAGACACAAATCAAATGACTGTTGACTAAACCATCTACATTATCTACATCTGCTGGCTGCAGGTTTTCTACAACATGAAAAGGTATCTCACTCACTCACTCGCACACTTTACATGTTGCACTGTTCATTCTGACTAATTTACAGCTTGCTGTCACCCTCCTCTCTCACTGAACTCTGAACAGTCTTAAAAAAAAAAAAAAAACACATCTTGATATCAGATTCTAGAGTCCTGATCCTGGACTTTGGTTTGGAATTTCATACTTTTATGTTATTTTATGAACCCTCAGATTTCATATTTATAGAGGCCAAAGTTCTTTTATAGATATAATGACCATCTAATAAACAACCCATTAAATTACTCTGAATCAAATGCTTCAGATATCTACCAGCTCTTCATACTGAGTAAAATGAAAAGCAGAACAAATGGACTCATTCTGGAACTAACAGGATTCAGGACTGATTTAGTCCAGGAACTTAAAAAAGCTGGAATCAGGCAAAACCTAATTCATTAAAGCAAGAATCAGACCTGATGAGGGTTAACTGTGTATATATAGTGTTCACAATGTTTCCTGTCTGTGTTCGATCATTTGAAGCAGCAGATGGAGCCACGCTGCAGACACTGTCTACAGACACATTTCAGACGGATTTAGAGTTAGAAGTTACACGTTCTAACCACTGTAGTAGCAACAGCAGCATTTAACTTTGTCTGCAGTCTGAACATCGATCACCATGGCTGTTTGTACACAAAGTGATAGTAAAATGTGTCAGGGGTCTGTCTACAGGTCTAGAGAGTGGAAATCTGTGTCCCTGTCCGCCTGCAATGATTCTGTATGATCCAGTTCATGTTAAGGTGTGACAGGAAGAGGAGGAGACAGAGCACACATCATCCAATTAGAACAAAATTCACTGTGATGATTCTCTTGTAGTTCATAGCTGCTATTCTCTCACAACTAAACACTGAATTTCTTCCTTTATGGGCTCTAGGATTCATCGGAGACCAGTTTCCCACAGACTGAAACCAGAACTCAAACCCATCTGTGCTTCCCATAAAAGCGACAGTTTAAGTCAACTTGATGTTCACTTTAAAAGACGAAAGACCTCTGCTGCAAAGTAAGCTAACAGGAAATTAAATGTTATCTGACATGTTCCCAGTATAACCAGTAGAAGAGTTTGATGACCACACACTGATTCCTAATCATCCAAATGATAATCGCTCACAACTAACTCAACCCCACAGTGTATGATCATCAAAACCAACTACAGGTGTCGGCTCAGAGTTGGGGGGCAGGGAAACAGTATAAAGTGTCAGCACTAACACCACACTGGTACAAACCATTAAATTTAAACAGGGATCACAATTCTTATCCAAAACACACTGTAATCAGTTTTTTATGTGTGTATATGAGGAGTGGATTTCTAAAGTGTATCAGTACTCAGTGATTTCAGGAATGTTGACACCGTCCAGGCCACAGAAGTGTAGGCGTAAGCGAATATATCGCCAAACGTTTTGGAACACCCCATCAGAATCACTGAATTCAGTGCAGAAAGGTTTAGTGTGGAGGAACTG
Organism: Helostoma temminkii; assembly: GCA_900302695.1. Lineage (NCBI taxonomy): Eukaryota > Metazoa > Chordata > Actinopteri > Anabantiformes > Helostomatidae > Helostoma > Helostoma temminkii. The sequence continues at coordinate 4,196 of OMLM01018728.1, read as the reverse complement.
GACTGGAATGCACACAGTCCTGACCTCCACCTGATAGCACACCTATTGGATGAATTAGAGTGGAGACTGCGAACCAGGCTTTTTCGCTCAACTTCAGTGCCTGACCTTGCAAATGTGTTTCTAGAGAAATGGTCATAAACCCCCATAAAAACCTGTGGAAGGCCCTCTCAGAAGTGTTGAAGCTGTTATAGCTAACAACTGCATATGCGGATTAAAAATAGGATGTCATTAAAGTTCTGGCAATATAGTGTGTGCCAGTACTGAGCAGACGTATCATTTGCATCCTGAGTTTCACTGAATATTTAGCTTTCAACTCTGTTGTACTCAACAGTCACACATATAGGAGACAACCTGGATAGAGTTAAAACTGTTTTTAGCAAAGCAAACAGTAAAGTTCACCAAACAACAGCAGTAAGTCAAAGTCTGCAGACAGCAGGAATCACACAGGTGTAATATCCACAAGGTAACAGGCACTGAAGCTACTGTCTGACCGTGGTACTGGAGGGAAGCCTTGGTCATTTTCAGACTTTATACAACACTGATTTTCACTGTCCAGTAAAACCAGACAGAAATCTTGTTTCTCTCAGTGTCCAGCAGCAGAAACCAGAGTCTGCAACCAGAACCACTGAGTCCATAAGGAGTGACCAGTCCACGGGTCGTCTGATTGACTTCAAAGATGGACCCACCAGTTCTGACGCAGTGTAAGTTTTTCATCCTAATGAAACAGATAAGAAGTTGGTCATCCATCATTTATCCATCAGTGTTGTTTCTGATTCAGGATGATGAGCTCAGGTGTTTATCACTGTCATCTACTAAATGTTCTGCCTCTGTTATGATGGATGAAACATCACTTCCCTTACAAAAAGAATATTTGAATACAAGAATATAAAGTATACTTGAAGTTTTTTTCTTCAAGTATACTTCAAGTATAGTAAGTATACTTATGTCTTTTATGTCTTCTAGTATACTTGCAAGTTTACTATTTTATTACTTCTTGAGTCTAAATCTTTAGTTTATAGAAGTAAACTTGAAGTATACTACAAACAGACTTTAATATATACTGTTAGTTTACTAGTGACGTAATAATATTCTACTTTCTAGATTATCAAATTGTACCTTCAAGTTGATTGAAGTCACTTCTGAATAATTGTTAATAGCTTCCATGCAGTGGGACTTTCTTCATGTTGATGAGCTGAAGCTCAGCTGTGTTAATCACCATAATTGTATATTCATAGATGCCACTTTAAAGTCTAAAGTTACTGAGAGACAGGTTCTACTGATGGCCCACCCTTTCTGGTAATAGAAAGTAGACTGAAGGTAGACCCAATCCAGGGCTGCAGTTTTGAACTGGACCAGTGTTGGTAGGTGTTTTAGCAAGAGCTGAGTCCCTCTGGTGGTCAAAAATGATTAAAAGCAGTCTCACAGCGCAGAATAAACGGATCCCAGCTACACTACAGGGCAAGTTTACAGCTCAGCTACAGAGCCAGTCACAATCATCTTATTCCAGAGGAAGCAGAGAGTCCACTCACTACCTGATGTGAGGGAGACAGTTGGTTGAAGTCTAACGTAAGTTAGTGGGACAGCAAGAAAAGTGCGTATATGTCCAGACTCAGCAGCGAACCTAAATAATGTCCCAGTGTAACATAGCTCCCAAACCACAGATTCAGTCCAGCCACAGACAACTGCCTATATCAACCTGTCAGTGTTTCCTGAAGGATTCTTGTAGGATCCTGCAGGGTGGGACTGGCTCCAGAGATCTGGAAACACAGTGTCTGTGGAATAGCTGCAGGGGATCACAGGCTGTCTCAAGGGACTATATCAAATCAAATCAAATCAAGTTTATTTATATAGCACTTCAAGAACCAACATCTTGTTGACCGAAGTACTTCACATTAAACAGAATAAATAAGTAAAATAAATAAAAGGATAATCACACAAATTAAAACACAGAAGACATCAAAACAATGATTAAAAGACAATCAGACAACCACTATGTATTATAAACTAAGGAAACTAAATGCGTTTTTAGCAACGATTTAAAAGATACCAGCTCTGGTGCTGCTCTGACATCCAGAGGTAAACTATTCCATAATTTAGGAGCTAACACAGAGAAAGCACCATCACCCCAACATTTGCGTTTGGCCCTAGGAACATTTAGAAGAAGCTGATTAGAAGACCTGAGTGATCCTGCTGGATTGTGCCACAGCAGCAATTCACTGAGGTAATGTGGAGCAAGTCCATTTAAAGCCTTAAAAACAAAGATCAATAACTTAAAATCAATTCTAAAATTAAATAGAAGCCGGTGAAGAGAAGCCAGATGGGTTATATGGCCGAACTTTCTTGTATTCGTCAAGAAACGAGCAGCAGCATTTTGAATCATCTGAAGACGAGCAAGTGATGTCTGATTGACTCCAGCATACAGGGCGTTACAGTAGTCAAGCCTGGGACTAATATAAGCATGAATTGTGTTTTCAAAGTCATTAAAAGAAAGGAATGATTTGACCTTGCTTAATAGCCTCAGCTGGAGAAAGCTTGACTTCACAACTGCATTGGTCTAAGTGACTATAGGTCACTAGAGGTCTGTGAACAAGCTGATAAAAAAGCAGCTTTCTATGAGTGTCCAGCAGAAGAGACCAAAGTCCTCTGGTCCCAGCAATGCGTCCATTAGCAGCCAGTCCTGGTCTGCAGGACTTTGAGGTCTAATGTCAAAGGTGTGTGAGCGAATATCACAACAAAGAGTGAAGGCAGTGATAGAAAACACGTTCAGTCACTGTCTTTGTTTCTATCAGTGTCCATCAGCAGAGACCAAAGTCCCCTGGTCCCAGCAATGTGTCCATTAGGAGTGACCAGTCTACAGGTCGTCTGATTGACTTCAGAGACAAGCGCACATGTTCTGCTGAGTAAGCAACTGTATACAGTTTATGATGCTCCATATTTAGATGTAATTGCTCAACACAGTCAACAGTGAATGTGAAGTTGATGAGAGGAGGTTCTGATGACACAGTAATGTTAGCTGTGTTCAGTGTGTTCATGTCCTGTTTCTATCAGTATCCAGCAGCAGAGACCAATGTCCCCTATTATCAGCTATGTGTCCATGAAGAGTGACCAGTCTACAGGTCGTCTGATTGACTTCAGAGATGAACACGGATGTTCTGATCCAGGGTAAATACTTAAAGTTTATACAAAGTTGGTGACTGGTTAGTGTGTGAGTAAATTTACAGTCTCTGCTACCATGAATTATCAGACACACCCCAAGATCTGCACCCAGTGCCCAAAGCAACAGCAGTCTCATAGTCATAGGGCCCTATTTTTCTATAACCAGGCACAGACAACACAAGCCTCTGGACGAAGGCCTTATGGACATCTGACTGATGCTGTCTTCAAGTCGCATCTAGAATTTCACATTTTTCCTAGGATTATTATTCTATGTGTCATTTCTGAAGGGAAACTGTGACTGAATATGTGAGCGTCACCAAAGTTGTTTTTCTATCAGGTCCCATCATACACCAGAATCTGCTGGACCAGGACCTGAACCCAGCTGTGTGTCCTTCAAGAGCGACTGGTCAAAGGATCTTCCTCTTAATTTTAAACATCAACATGCATCAGACACAGAGTAAGTTGTTGTCAGTTGAACTCAGTCTGAACAATATGATGGAAACTTTCTATGATGATAAATTGTTGTGTTATTTAGATTTCTTGATATTTCTGATGTGAGGAAGTTGATTGAAGTTGACATAATGTGAGCTGATTCTTCCTGATTCCTCCACAGAGTGGACCAGGAGAGCTCAGAGGTTCCCAGTGGTCAGTCTGCCCAGCAGCATCAAACACACCTGGACTCCATATTTATGGTGTGTACATGTACAACTACTACTTTTCCATCTGTTGTGTTCACAATCATCTCCATGCTGCACTTTTTAGACCAGTGGATTGTCAGTGTGTCCAACATGGATCTGATGTTTGGCTCCATGGTTTTAGTTGGATTGTGTCATTCATATAGTTTCTGTTCCAGCTGCTGGAGGAGAACATTGTCACTTTTGTGAAGAACGAGCTGAAGAAGATCCAGAAGGTTCTGAGTCCAGATTACCCAGGATGCTTAGAGAGTCAGAGGGAGGATGAGGAGGATGAAGAGCAGAGGAGGAGCAGCAGAGAGTCATTTCTGAAGATCACATTGAACTTCCTGAGTAGAATGAAGCAGG
>OMLM01018726.1:0-20414 GCA_900302695.1 Helostoma temminkii | reverse complement strand
TCTTTGATGAAATTTTCAGCCTGTTTAACTTTTATTTTCTGTTTCATTTCGATCTCTTTTATGAGCTCGTTCAGGCCTCTCTCAACAGACTCCTTCAGAGCAGTGAAGACCTGAACACCTTCTGCTTTCTCTCTGTCTGCATCTTCTTTACTAATCTTTATTGAGTGTTCGATCTCCTGAATCTTCAGTAGTCTCTTCTGGATCATTTGCTGAATTTCAGCCTCTGTCTTCTCCAGCTCTGCCTTCTTTCCTTCATATTCTTCTTTCAGAGGAACAAACTCATGAGTCTTGTGGTCTAAAACAGAGCAGAGCATGCAGACACATGTCTGGTCGGTCTTACAGAACAGCTCCAGAGGTTTATCATGCTTCATACACATCCTGCCTTCCAGGTTCTCCACAGGGTCGATCAACTGATGTCTTTTCAGTCCTGACACAGACAGATGAGGCTCCAGGTGAGTCTCACAGTAGGGGACCAGACACACCAGGCAGGACTTCAGGGCCTTCAGTTTGGTTCCAGTGCAGATGTCACAGAAAACTACTCCTGGTTTGGCAACTTGTTGTTCTGAGCTGCTGCTGCTGGTTTTCTGTTGAGCTTCATGTCTGAACAGAGCAACCATCTCAGAGATGAAGGTGTTGATGTGTAACTCAGGTCTACATTTGAAAACTTTGTTACACATGGGACACTGGCACCTAATATCCAAGTTTTTCATGATGCAGCTCTTGCAGAAGTTGTGTCCACATGGTGTGGTGACTGGATCAGTGAACACATCCAGACAGATTGAGCAAAGAAACTGATCTTCAGATTGCAGACAGCTGGAAGTAGACATATCTACACACTCAGAACAAAGGTGAAAGGATTAATAAGAAACATTTAAGAAAATTTTAAATGTTAATAAAAATAAGAAATTTTCTTTCTTCAGTTTCATACATGATTGTAGTTACATACATGTGGATTACCTAGGAGACTTGTTATTGTTAGATTTTTGTCTGCAGTGTAAGTCTATTGCAGGTCACTGTTTATCCCTATATGCATGCATCTTACTGGTGTAGCTTGTAGGTTGTGGCTTGTCACAAATTTTGTCACATAACAAACACAAACTTCAATGTATTTTATTGGGATTTTTTTTGTGATAGACCAATATAAAGTATCACATAATTGTGAAGTGGAACCAAAATGATACATGGTGTTTTTTACAAATTAAAATCTGAAAAGTGTGGCATAGATGTGTATTCAGACCCGTTTTACTCTGATATCCCTAAATAAAAAGTCCTTCCAAAGAACTACTACTAGTCATGCACTCCACAAAACCAGCTCTAATGGAAGAGTGGCAAAAAGAAACATTGTTAAAGAAAGCATACATACATCTCATTTGCAGTTTGCCACAAGCCATGTAGGGGACACAGAAGAAGCTGGTGCTCTGGTCAGATGAGAGCAAAATTTTACTTTTTGGTCTACATGCGAAACGTTATGTACGGTGGAAACCTAACACTGCACAGGAACCTGAACACACCATCCCCATTGTGAAACATGGTGGTGGCAACATTGTGCTGTGGGGATGCTTTTCTTCAGCAGGGACAGGGAAGCTGTTCATAGGAAGATGGATGAAACTAAATACAGGGCAATCCTGGAAGAAAGCCTATTAGATGCTGCAAAAGACTTGGAACTGGGCCTGAGGTTTACCTTCCGACAGGACAACCACCCTAAACACACAGCCAGAGCTACAATGGAATGGAATGGTTAAGATCAAAGCACATTAATGTGTTAAAAAATTACCCACTCAAAGTACAGACCTAAATCCTATTGTGCATCTGTTGCCAGACTTGAAAATTGCTGTTCACAGATGCTCTTCATCAAATCTGACTAAACTGGAACTGTTTTACAGTCTCTAGATGTGCAAAGCTGGTAGAGACATATCCCAAAACAATTGCAGCTGGAATTGCGGCAAAATATGATTTAACAAAGTATGTCGAGGGGACTGAATACATCTACACGCCACACTTTTCAGAATTTCTTTTGTAAAAAAAATCTTGAACACTATGTATCATTTTGGTTCCACTTTTTTTTCTCCACTTTTGTGATACTTTGTGTTGATTTATCACATACTATCTCCATAAAATACATTTACGTTTGTAATTGTAACGTAAAAAATGTGAAAAAATTCCAGAGGTATGAATAATAATCTAATGAGGTGTAACTAGCATTAAACAAAACCTGAAATTCTAAACCATATGTATCTTTTCATATTAAATTAAACATTTTTAGTATATAGGAAAACAATCAGATTCTTCTTGCCGTTACAGTCTTGTTCAGCGGAACTATATGTTTTTCTTTTCTTCCTGAGAAGTAACTTTACAAATTGTGGTTTAATGGATTTCTTTACAATATAAACATTTCAACAATACTATAAATTATTGCCTTAAGATTACAAATATTTAATATTTTGTTTTAGGCTTATCCCTTGTGCACAGAGATTTTTTTCAGATTCTCTGAATCTTTTCATTAAGTTATAAACTTTAAAAGATGTTATATTCAAGGCCTTTGCGGCTTTACATTAAGCAACATCAGGTCTCATTCACAAAGCATTCTTAAAAATAAATTTCTTTCGAAACCACAGTAGCGCAGCTTTTACAAAGATTCTGACATTCGCCAATGTTGTCTTATTTGGAATTCGTTCTTGAGTAAGAAAAAAAAATCTATGAACACTAAAGACTCTTACGCATATTTAATTGCTGACGTTTGTGCAAAATAACTGGTTATATCATTACTGTTGATTTTACAGTTGTGTGTTATAGGATCAAAATTACTGATTTGCTCAGCTCAGATAACTCTGGGAAAGCCTGACCTCTAAAAGAGAAGTTATTATTGTTGTGTCTATTATAACTTCAAAGGAATAATGAGGCAGGCGCTGGAATTCAGGTTTCTGCTGGCTGTTCACTTTTACTACATATTGGAAGGTCACAGTATCAAGTATCAATGCGCCTTCTGTAGAACACAGAGAAGAGGGGTATCACTCCACTTGTAGAAAGCTGTAAGCTCATACATTACAATTATTTTTCTTTTTTTTAATTAGATTTGACATTAGATGTTGCAAATTAACCTAATTAGTTGCAAAACATTCTTCCAGCAAGAATATGCTTGTATATATTCTATAATGAAAAATGTAGCACTACAGTACAGCTATTTTCCTGATAACAGAAAGACTGACATGGAAACTACATAACAGAAAAAAATATGTATCTTGTAGGCTGCATAGACATACCTCATTATGGTGACCAAGGGTGTAATAGTAAGTAGAAAACGTACAGACTTGTTTTCTTTCACTTTCGCAGCTCTAGTTTGACTGACACACACTCACTGTGAGTTAAAATTAGCACATAGACATGGTGAATGTATTTAAAGGGAAAGAGCTTTACCAACAGTTCATAAACATGTTGACTCAGTCCTAACCAGTGAATAACTTTACATTTACAGTATATTATGAACAACAGAGGCTTGATGAGAGGAAGTTGCAATTTTTAAATGTGATCATTTCAACTGTGACAGCAACTCTACTGATGTTGCTGAGAGATTAGATCAGTCAAATTGATGAGGGCACATTGACCATGTGGACGTCTAAATCTGACAAATACAAAGAGCTTCAGGACATCTGCACTATATTTTTCTATCCTGTCTATGACTGTAACAAACTCATCTCTCTGGTGTTTGCTATTACCCTAAAATCTGCTGGACACATTTAGAAAACACATCTGACTGCAAGCCTCAGACTCTGAGGCAGTGGCTCAGTTGATAAACCGTTTCTTTTACTAAACTGAGGACGTAACAGAACTGATACTGTACAGCCGAGCAACTTCATTTACTCACTCTATTCTGGACTGACTGTTTTATAAGAACTATAAATAATTTTCCTCTAATATACAAAAACAGTTTCCACAAATTGCAAAACCTGTTACCTAGACTGGATTCACTCCTACAAGCCAATATTAAGCTCAGCTGACCTTTAGTGGGACATTGTTAAAATATGTATAGGACATTTTATTGGGTAAACCTGAGTTTTTAATTCCCAGGCCCAAGTATTCATATTCTCGAATAACACTAGCAACATTGGCATGTCCAAATACTCCATTATAAGTAGGTATTGCCATGGTTTCCAGCTTTACACCTACACTTTCCCAGTATCCTCAAAGAACCACCTCCTTTCTGACTCTGCTCTGTCTCTGTTAGCATGACATTCACTTTTGTCTCTCCCTTTATAAGGAGGTCTGCAGAGCTCTGCCCCCCGTCAGATTGTCTGCTCTTTCATAAATTCAAATCTGTTAACAGCAATAATCTATGGTATATCTTATCCAGCCTCTGGTGAAAACATTCACTTTATCCCCTACCAGGCTCACACTAGATAAAGAACATGCAGGTTGACACTCCCATGGTTTTTTGTATTATGTACTACCTCTCCAACAGCCCCTAGTACGTCCGCCTGCAGAGCTCTGTGTTTGACACTGGTCTGCAGCACAGGAGCTCCTCAGGGGGACAGTTTTGTCTCCCTTCCTCTTTACCCTGTACACCTCAAACTTTCGGTACAACTCAGAGTCCTGCCATTTATGAAGTTCTCTGATCATGTTTTTTTAAAATGTATCTTTTAATCAAAAACGTAATAATTTTCAGTGTACAGCAAGAACGTTTGAATTTGCTTTGTTGTAAGGCTATAAATGTTTTGTAAGGGTGCTGTATGTCTACACAGACAATATGAAAATACTTATAATTATGAATGTGTTTATAACCAATATTTTATTCAAAACAGAATATAAAAAACACATTTAAACTGGGAAAATGTGGCATTTTAAAAAAATGATTTTAATTTAATTTTGAAATTAATGGCAAAAATGTTTCTCCTAAGAAATCCATACCAGACCATAACACTTGTTTACAAGTTTATTAAAGCTTACAGTCACACACAAATTTTAACAATTGAATAAGAAACAAAGCCTTTCATTATTCTGTCTCATATACAAAATAAATAAAAATAATAAAGCATGTGCAAGCTTGAAAATTCAATTCAATTCAATTCAACTTTATTTGTATAGCGCCAAATCACAACAAAAGTCATCTCAAGGCACTTTACAATGTAAGGTTTAAGACCTTACAAAACAACTAAATTATAAGGAAAACCCAACAAATCCCCCTGTATGCACAATATCTAAAAATCAGTGCATAGTTAACAATGTGTGATTGTAAAGAAAATCAGGGAGTTTGATTTACAGGACAGATGATCAAAGGAGCAGAGTTTGTACCACCATCATTATTACAGGGACTGAAGTATGGGTAGAGTTTCTCAGTGAAGGAGCAGCCAGTAAAGGAGTAGATAAGAGCTGCAGTATCTACGTCATAAAAGGAGACCAGACCCTCCTCATAATTCACAAACACCCCCACCTTCTTAGGGTGAGACCTTGGAGAGAGATGAACTGAAGCAGCATCAATAGCAACATACTCATTTCCATTTCTCAACCACATAGCCCAGTAACCATTCTGAATACTTAGTGGGATGTTTTGCTTCCTGATGATTGACTCTCTAGCCACGCCCAAATCCCATTTAGTCTTTCCTTTAACCTGAACCTCATAGTAAATTCTGCCTGAAGAGAAACTCTGCTTTCCCAAGACACAGCAACAGTCAGAAAATCTCTTTGGATTGTCTGGGAGATTCTGCCTTTCATCACTATGATTAACTTCTTTCCCATCCTCAGACAGGATGAGCTTAGGATGCGCTGTATCAGGATCCAGAGTCACATCCACTGCATACTGCTGGACCCTCTTAAGCTCAGCCTCAAACAGCTTCTTTATCTTATTACTGAGCGTCTCCTCCAGCTGAGCCACAGCTCTCACCACAGTTCCCTCATATGATGGTGGACTGACTCTGACCTCTGTCCAGTTCTTTGTGGGTGGAGCAGCTTTCATAGATGGGAAGCTTTGGAGGATGCAGAGGTGGTCTTCAGAGTGTGAGAGCTGCTCCAGCTCAGTGCTTCTCTTCATCAGCTCAGAGATTTCCTGTTTCAGCTCTTTGATGAAATTTTCAGCCTGTTTAACTTTTATTTTCTGTTTCATTTCGATCTCTTTTATGAGCTTGTTCAGGCCTCTCTCAACACAATCAATCAGAGCAGTGAAGACCTGAACACCTTCTACTTTCTCTGTATCTACATATTCTTCACTGGTGTTTATTGAGTGTTTGATCTCCTGAATCTTCAGTTGTCTCTTCTGGATCATTTGCTGAATTTCAGCCTCTGTCTTCTCTAGCTCTGCCTTCTTTCCTTCATATTCTTCTTTCAGAGGAACAAACTCATGAGTCTTGTGGTCTAAAACAGAGCAGAGCATGCAGACACATGTCTGGTCGGTCTTACAGAACAGCTCCAGAGGTTTATCGTGCTTCATACACATCCTGCTTTCCAGGTTCTCCACAGGGTCGTTCAGCTGATGCTTTTTCAGTCGTGGAGCTGTCAGATGAGGCTCCAGGTGAGTCTCACAGTAGGAGACCAGACACACCAGGCAGGACTTCAGGGCCTTCAGTTTGGTTCCAGTGCAGACATCACAGGGGACTTCTCCTGGTTTGGCAACTTGTTGCTCTGAGCTTCTGCTGCTGGTTTTCTGTTGAGCTTCATGCCTGAATTGAGCAACCATCTCAGAAAACAAAGTGTTGACCCGCAACTTAGGTCTTGTCGTAAAAACTTCTCTGCACATGGGGCACTGACTTTGGACATTAATATTCCAGTGTTGAGTGATACAGTTTTTGCAGAAGTTGTGTCCACATGGTGTGGAGACTGGATCAGTGAACACATCCAGACAAATGGTACACAGAAACTGATCTTCAGATCTCATACAGCTGGCAGCAGACATATCTACACACAGAGAACAAAAGTTAAAGTGTAAATAATAAACCTTTAAGGAGATTTGTTATTGATTTTGTCTTTTTATCTGCAGTGTGAGTCTATTGCAGGGCATTGTTTTCATAATAACAGGTCAATCCCACAAGCAAGAACATCTTAAGTTCACATAAAAACTCCCAAAGGTTATGTTCAGTAGCAACTGGACTTGTTTCTTAGTTTTGAAGAAGTTTCGCCTTCCATCCGTATGTAACCTACACACATATATATGATATGCTCTCTCTCTCTATATATATATATATATATATATATGTACTAGCTACTGAGGTGGCCTACAGTCCCCTCCAAAAACATTGAAATAACAAGGATAGTAAAGATAGAGTTAAGATATATGGTTTAGATCAAATAATAAATATAAGACAAATTTGTAGAATTTCACAATTTTTGCAAACAAGTGATGTGCCAGTAAAATTATGCTTTCAATTAACTGCATCTTTAGTATCTCCTTTTGATATGCTCTTGGATCATTGTTGTGGGAAATTAAATTAGAATCTGCAGTAAGAAGCTAGGTATCAGTTGGTTTTGATTTAATAATGTGGTAATGCAGCGAATGTTCTCCCCGTGTTTGTGTGGGTTCTCTTCAGGCACTCTGGCTTCCTCCCACAGTCCAAAGACATGCAGTCAGGTTAACTGAGGATTGTGAGAGTGTGTGAATGCTTGTTTGTCTTTGTTTGTCTATATGTCGCTCTGCGATAGACTGGTGACCTGTCCAGGGTGTACCCTGTCTCTCGCCTTTATGCCGGCTGGGATAGGCTCCAGCACACCCGTAACCCCAACTATGTGGTTCAGAAAATGGATGGATGGTAGTGTAGAGAAGAAGCATTCCTGTCTTTATTGAAATTAGTCTTATCCACGCTCAAGGCTTAAACAAAATTGAAGGGTTAAAGGTGACCACACTCTGAAGTGTTTGTTGTCATATTGCCCAAAACTGCAATCCCGATTACATTTTTCTGAGAATCGTAATTGCAACCACAATATGCTCTCTGTCAAAACAATGACCATATGTTCATAGTTAACATAAATGACAAGTGATATATATGACCCTATATATATATATCAATAAAATGTTTGTCAGGCAACGTATTTTTGGCCGCCGAATTTCCGATTTAACATTTGGTTTTGCCTTCCTCTAAAATATCCAAATATACAATGTCCAATATAGGAGTCCAACTTTCTGAATATGTTTGATGGTTGGGTTCAGGAACTCATAGCACTGGGTTTAGGGTCAGGGAAGGATTGTGGGCTGGGTGTTAGCGAAGAATCAACTTCTATTAGCAAATATCAACTTCCACATCAGTAGAACAGAAAGTGTTTTTTACTCCTCCCAAAGACAAAGCTATAAAACAACTAGAAATGTAGTTACAGGCCAGAAACAGACTTTAAGCTTAAGAAATCCCAAAAACTCATACCGGCAGACAACAACAATTCATGATGTAGTGTGTGCAGCTAACATAGGATTGAAGTGACTTATCTTGCAGCATGTTAGCCTTGCTGTTCCTAGGCTTTCAGAGGGGACTGTACGTTTTTCCTGTGCATTAATGTTACAAACTGTGGTTTGATGCATCTGCTTACAATATAAAAACAACAGCACATTAATGACACATTTTCTAGGAAATATGCAGAAAGTAATAGAAACTGTGCAGGAGAGTCCCTGTAATTATATGTGCAAAGATAGATTCCAGTGAATACAAAGCTCTTAATGTCTGATCCTGCTGTCAGAATTCAGGTGTTTAAAAAACTAGCTGAATGAATTGATGAGAAAAGAGAGCAAAGAACTCTAATTGCTAATTATTAAATTATTAAATTAATTATTTCTAATGAAATAATTTTGTTCTTCTGCCATCATGATGAATAAAATGACTTCCAGCAGCATGAATAGGAAATACGTTTGTAATGGCTGCTTATTGTTTATCACTTTTTATTTAATTTAAAATTTTAATAAATGCCACATTTATTCATAAAATAAAGTTTAAAGATAAAGTCAATAATATAATGTATAGTATAATAAATATAAGGTATACATTTTTACAGTGTAACATCTGAATTTACACGTATACATTAAACATTAAATGAGTTGCTAATCAACTAAAAGAACCAAAATGCTAGCACATACCTCACTGTGGTGACCAAGGGTGTAATAATAAGCAGACTTGTTGTCTTTCACTTTCGCAGCTGTAGTTTGACTGACACACACTCACTGTGAGTTAAAATTAGCACACAGACACAGTGATTGGAGTTAAAGAGAAACAGCTTCATAAACAGTTTATGAACATGTTGACTCAGTCTTAGAGAGTAAATAACTTTACATTCACAGTATATTATGAACCACAGAGGTTTTATTAGAAGTTGCATGTTTTAAACATGATCGTTTCCACTGTGACAGCGACTCTACAACACTGATGTTGTTGAGAGATCAGATCAGTCATGAGTGTTAATAAGGGACGTCTAAGTCTGACAAATACAGAGATTCACAGACAAATCCCAGGACTATCTGCACTATATTTCTGATCTCTCTATGACTTCAATAAACTTTCCTCTCTCTGATGTTTGCTGTTACCCTGACATCTGCTGGACACATTTAGGAAACACATCTAACTTGGACAAACCTCAAACTCTCAGTACATCCCAGTTCCATTAATTACATACACCTTTCCCTCACTTGCGTCTTCTTCTCACACCTTAATTCCTCCTATTGAAGACACATGGGGGGATGGAAGGAAAAGATGCGAGGACAGAGGAACCAAGTAAATTTGGGTTTTTTGTAAACATGAGGTGTCCTTTCCTCTGAATAGTCATCTGCCGTGATGTCTATTTCTAATAACAGTGGATCGGCTATGGATCAGCTGTCAGTTGGGTTTAAGAGTTGCTGTGGCCCTTTTTGTTGGAGTTCGTATTTGTCCACATCATAATTAGGACACACAGACACTGTCTGTACAGTGTGTTTTTTCTTTAGGAATATAAGAATCTGCTCATTTATTAAAACATGCTGCTGTGTTTTTGCTGTTCTTAATGTGATATTAATTAAGACTGTCTGTCCCAACATTCTTTTTTTAATGATAAACACATTTATTTATTTATTTCATATTGATTCAGGTCATCAAACACAATTTATTATTACACAAAAAAAAATCTGAGTAAATAGAAAATGCAGTTTTAAATAATGATTTCATTTATTTAGGGAGAAAAAGATCCAAACCTACCTGGCCCTATGTGAAAAAGTAATTGCCCCCTAAACCCAAAAAACAATGGTGCCACTCTTGGGACCAACAACTGTCAGTAAGTCCGTGGAGGAATTTTGGCCCACTTGTCCTTGCAGAATTGTTAAAATTCAGCCACACACAAGGGTTTTTCAGCATTAACAGTCTGTTTAAAGTCATTACACCACTCCAAAATCATAGTTTCTTTTCACATATGGTAGAGCACAGAATTCATGGTCCCATCAATTATAGAAAGTCGTCCAGGTCCTGAAGCTGCAGCCCCAGACCATCACACTACCACCACCATGTTTAACTGTTGACCTTTTGTTTAACTTTTGTCTCATTGGTCAACAGAATATTTGTTCAAAAGTCTTGGGGATAATCTAGATATTTTTTTGGCATATGTGAGACGAGCCTTTGTGTTCTTTTTGGTCTGCAGTGTCTTTCATCTTGGAACTCTACCATGGATCAATTTTTGCCCAGCCTCTTTCTTATTGTTGAACCATAAACACTGACCTTAACAGAGGCTGTAAGGCCTGCAGTTCTTTAGATGTTGCTCTTGGTTCCTTTATGACCTCTTGTATGAGTCGTTGTGCTCTTGGAGTATTTTGGTAGGCCGGCCACTCCTGGGAAGGTTCACCATTGTTCCATATTTTCTTTATTTGTGGATAATGGCTCTCACTGTAGTTCTCTGGAGTCCCAAAGCCTTAGAAATGTCTTTAAAACCATTTCAAGACTGATACATGTCAATTACTTTGTTTCTCATCTGTTCTTAAATATCTTTCGATAGCTGTATGATGTGTTGTTTTATGAAATGTTTTAGTGTGCTTCGCTTTATCAGACAGCTTCTATTTGAAAATGAACTGATGATTAATTAATTAATTGTGATTAATCACAGTTAATGATTTAACAAATTAAGTACATCCATGTAGTAAGTAAAAAGTAAATGAATATGTCCATCTCAATTTTATCAAATACAGTTTTAAATAACCCCCCTTTTTTTTGCTTATCCTGCCTCGGTCACCCCAGCAGAGCACTGACTAGCACCAGACTGCGCTGGGTTAGGGAGCACTGACCTTAAGGTCGCTGGGCAATTACTCTACTATCTGCTCTGCTGCAGTTATGGGCGTTCCCAAAAATCAGAGAATACTCACAACAGTGCATTGTTTTGAGTTTTTTACATTTGCCTTTACCTCAAGCGAATGCTATTTATTAGAAATGAAATTAGCACATTTTCTTTTTCCATTTTTTCCCCTGTTAATAAATAGACACACAACATGAAAAGTAGACAAATTAGACAAAAACTGATTGATTTTATGTATCTTAACATCTTGATTTTCAAATGCAGTATGTTTAACTCATTTATTTTGGATTAATACATCTCACAGGTGACACCATTACATTTAGGTACACATGTTTAAAAGCAATGAATTTACCATAATTACCACCTTACTTTTTGTTGTCACTGTTTATGTGAGCTGTTCCATAATCTCTGGGAGTACATCTGGTACTTTTTTTTCTGTTAATTCTATTTTACCAGGTACTGTATCTATCACTTCCTTTTTACACAATATAGAAAATAATTTCTAAATAAATTCTTATTCACAGTATTAATGACCCACTCAGTGTGTAAATCACTTAAAAAAGAAAAAGAAATAACTCTCTTATGCTGCTCAATGGTCCATTATGTTTACCAATTTCTCTCTAACTAATTGTGTTTTTTTTTATCTTTGCTGCTGTGCCTCATCAAAGTTATTATTAGCCCCTCCCAGGTAAATGTTTAATTCCTCAGCATCAAATTTCCTCTTTGGTTTATACTGATCATTCTCCAACTGCTCCACAACATTAAATAGGGACACACAAAAAATCCTCATTAAATATGACCTTTTTCACTCTGTTTGTTCCTGTGGTCAATCACACAGTTTTTCTTCGTAGATAACCTGCAAAACACCCACCAATAAAATATGTTTTTTTCCAAACTATTTGGAATCTTAGTAAGTCAGTTGCTATTTCTTGTGTGTGGTAAATTTACGGGTGGCTGTAAAATGTAAATATTACTTTAATTTAAGTCACAAGACCTTGTTGGCAAAGTTGAGTCATAAAAGAGATCTGCCAGTGTGACTGACAGAACAGATGACCAGAGGAGCAATGTTTTTACCATCATCATCATTATTACAAGGAACGAAGTATGGGTAGAGTTCAATTAGATAATAAAACAAACATTTTAGTCAATGAAATTTCAACCAATTTTGCAAATTTTCAGCTTCAGAATAACTTTGACATGAATGACACAACATGCAAATACGGTATGTGCTCTTATCTTTGTAAAAAGAGCCCAGTTTGATTGTTAGACCCCAATGTGCTATTTGAGTGTATAGAGAATGGTAGACATAGTTTTACATTTAGAGTAAAATAGAATAAACATACCATACATAGAATAACCCTAACCCTATTAATAAGTAGAAAACGTACAAAATTGTTTTTTTTCACTGTCACAGCTCTAGTTTGACTGACAAGCATTAACTGTGAGTTAAAGTTAGCACATAGACACAGTGATTGTAGTTAAAGGGAAAGAGCTTCACCAGCAGTTTATAAACATGTCGACTCAGTCTTATGGAGTGAATACCTTCATATTTACAGTAAAATATGAACAACAGAGGTTTTATGAGAAGAAGCTATGTTTTAAACATGATCACTTCCACTGTGACAGCAGCTCTACAGCACTGATGTTGTTTAGAGATCAGTCATGAAATGTGACCAAGCTGATAAGGGGAAAATGAGTATTGTGGACATCAAAGTCTGGTATATGAATAAAGATTCATGCTCTAATGCGAGAGCAACACTGACAATGACCATTTAAGTTTGACACATTAAATTAGCTGGACACATTTAGAATTTTTTTTTACGTTATTTCCAGAAAATCCTTACTGAGTTTAAAATAGTTTTTTGTGACCATGTAATGAGGAAAACACATACACAAGGGGCTTTGAACCGGGTGTATCCGGGTACGTGGTTTGATGATGATGTTTGATGCCTTTTTTGGCTGATTACAAAAAAGGCGTGCTTCTGCATTTTGGATCACGTTGAGGGGTTTGATTGTGCATGCTGGTAACCCTGTCAACAGGGCATTGGACTAATCAAGACCAACTCATCATTTGGGTTGCATGTTCAGAAAGGTGGGGTCAAATATTCCTGATGCGGAAGATGGCCTAAGAAAACCAGTGACTGTAATTTTGGCTCTCTGTGTATATGTAGCAGTTTTTTTTAAAACCAAATTCTGTTTGAACTTTAGTAATACAACAAATCAGACAAATAATTTTAAAATGTAAATGTAAATTAAGTTGAAGTGGCAGTGCAATGTGTTTTCCGAAAGCCAGATATTTAAAAAATATGTTGTTGGTAGTTAGAGAGATACAGTGTAAGTATTTTGCCAAATGTGAAAGTTTAAATGTGGCCTCATCATCCTGAGATATTAACAAAAGTAGGACAAAAGATGACTTCCAAAGAAGTGGAATCTCCATCTGTTAATAAAGAATAAACTGAATTTGAATTTGTTTTTAAATAGAAACATAGATTTGTCTTGACTGCATCTCAGCTGTTTCCTTCAGTTTCATTTAAGCAATATGACATTGAGGCTCTCCTGCTTTTCCTGCTCCACCCTTTACTGTAATTGTGTTTGTGAGTTTTGTTTTCTCCCTCTATTATTTACAACCAGGAGGTTGATGGGTAGAAAAGTATGAGAAGGGGTGAGTGGAATAGTAAAAGAAAAAAAACGTATGTAAAGTATGTATTTAAACTAAGGTATTTAGAATGGAAAACAATAAATATTAAACAAGCAATAGAAAAACACAATTATTGACTCCACGGACAAGATTTATATGCACCATTTATTCTCTTATGGTTGTAAAATACAAACAATACAAAGTACAAAGAGATTTGTCTTTTAAGTGACGGTAATATTTCTGTTCTTCTCTCTCAAGTTTATCAAATCCAAACACCTTCTGATTTACAAAACATAAAAAAATTAGATTAACTATCTTTATATGATATATACAATAGAGAAATTACATATACATAAGTCACTTCTTATGTAAATAACAAATAAATATGAGAGACACACAAGAAAGCCATGTCTTTTATTTTCGTTATTTGTGTTGTCTCCCTTAATATAAACCTTCTTTTTAATTGTCCTAGTTCTTCCTATTCACAACATAAATAATTTGTTCCTTATTTAAATAACCTGAGAAATAAAGATATAAAAATAAAAGATCATCAGAGATCAGACAGTTTGATTTACAGGACTGATGATCAGAGGAGAGGAGTTTTTACCATCATCATTTGTACAGGGACTGAAGTATGGGTAGAGTTTCTCAGTGAAGGAGCAGCCAGTAAAGGAGTAGATAAGAGCTGCAGTATCTACATCATAAAAGGAGACCAGACCCTCCTCATAATCCACAAACACCCCTACCTTCTCAGGCTGAGACTTCAGAGAAAGACGGATTAAAGTGCCATCAATAGCTTCATATTGGTTTCCATTTCTCAACCATACAGTCCAGAAACCATCACCTGGTGTCAGAATGATTTCTCCCTTCCTGTTGATTGACTCTCTGGCCACTCCTAAATCCCATTTAGTTTTTCCTTTTATCTGAACCTCATAGTAAAATCTGCCTGAAGAGAAACTCTGTTTTCCCAGGACACTGGTACAAGAAGAAAATCTCTCTGGGTTGTCTGGGAGTTTCCTCTTCACATCACCATATTTTACTTGTTTCCCATCATCAGAAAGAATAAGTTTACGATATGCTGTTTCAGGATCAAGAGTCACATCCACTGCATACTGCTGGACCCTCTTCAGCTCAGCCTCAAACAGCCTCTTAATTTCTTTACTGAGTGTCTCCTCCAGCTGAGACACAGCTCTCACTACAGTCCCCTCATATGATGGAGGACGGACTCTGACTTCTGTCCAGTTCTTGGTGGGTGGAGCAGCTTTCAGCGATGGGAAGCTTTGGAGGATGCGGAGGTGGTCTTCAGAGCGTGAGAGTTGCTCCAGCTCAATGCTTCTCTTCATCAGCTCAGAGATTTCCTGTTCCAGCTCTTTGATGAAATCTTCGCCCTGTTTCTCTGTTTTTTTCTGTTTCTCTTCGACTTGATTCATGAGCTCATTTAGGCCTTTCTCAACACAATCAATCAGAGCAATGAAGACCTGAACACTTTCTGCTATTTTTCTGTCTGCATCTTCTTTACTGATCTTTACTGAGTGTTTGATCTCCTGAATCTTCAGTCGTCTCTTCTGGATCATTTGCTGAATTTCAGCCTCTGTCTTCTCCAGCTCTGCCTTCTTTCCTTCATATTCTTCTTTCAGAGGAACAAACTCATGAGTCTTGTGGTCAAAAACAGAGCAGAACATGCAGACACATGTCTGGTCGGTCTTACAGAACAGCTCCAGAGGTTTATCGTGCTTCATACACATCCTGCTTTCCAGGTTCTCAGCAGGGTCAATTAGCGTATGTTTTTTCAGACCCAACTTTATCAGATGAGGCTCCAGGTGAGTCTCACAGTAGGAGACCAGACACACCAGGCAGGACTTTAGAGCCTTTAGCTTGGTTCCAGTGCAGACGTCACAGAGAACTTCTCCTGGTTTGGCAACTTGTTGCTCTGAGCTACTGCTGCTTCTGGTTTTCTGTTGAGCTTCATGTCTGAACTGAGAAACCATCTCAGAGAACAAAGTATTGACCTGTAACTGAGGTTTGGTTGGAAAAATCTCTTTACACATAGGACACTGACACCTGTTATTATTAATATCCCAGTGTTGAGTGATGCAGTTTTTGCAGAAGTTGTGCCCACATGGTGTGGAGACTGGATCAGTAAACACATCCAGACAGATGCAGCATAGAAACTGATCAGATCGCAGACAGCTGACAGCAGACATATCTACACACTGAGGAAAAAAGCAGAATTTGACAGAAAAGGGTTTGTTTTAAGGTTTTATGAATATAAAGGAGTGAAATATTCCACTCTGAGTTTTGTGTTAATGCATATTGTTGAAACAGTAAATTTTATCAGTTATACTCACCAGTCTTGGAGCCAGTTGTTGAGAAAGAATAAATTAAGTTGAAGTTGTGTCTAAATAGAAACACACCTCTGCCTTGACTGCAGCTCTGCTGTTGCTTCGACAACATTCAGTTTACTTATGGAATGTGACTTCTTAGCTCTCCTGTTTTTCTAGTGTTGCTCCACCTTTTATTGTAATTGTGTTTGTGAGGTTTTGTTTTCCCCCTCATGATTATAATTACAGGAATTATTGAGTTTCATGTTAAAGTACTTATTTTACCAGTGATTTTTTTCTGCCAAATGCGTTTATTGTAAATGATTTAAACATTATTCAGATTGTCTACCAAATTATAATTGTTACTGAATCTTATAACTGAGTTCAAAGGTGTCTGCATTTTTTTTGCCATCTGTCCTTGTGTTTTGCATGAATAAACAGTAGCTGCTGCACAACAAACATCCATCTATTCTCTGAGTCACTTTACTGATTAAGGATCTCAAGAGTGCTGGAGCCATTTTCAGCTCTCATTAGGTATGAGGCCAGGTACACCCTGGACAGGTCACCAGTCGGTGACAGGACTGACAGAGACAGAAACATGCACAACTGCAGTCTGTCAAGAACGCACTCTACCCAGACAGCCTCCTGGTTCTTTGGACAGAAATGAGCAGATTGTTGGTAAAGATCCTCAATCATCTTATTGTCCACATGGTGTGGACAGATGGAGCACAGAAACTGATGGCAGCTGATGACAGGTGGCAGCAGACATATCTACACACTGAGAACAAAGGTGAAAGAAGTGTTAAAAAGATTTATATTTATTTATTATTGTTTATTATTACTCTAATGGTGAAATTATGCTGTATAAACCTTAGTTGCACAGTTAAATTTGACAGAACTTCTCAAGCCTTTCACCAAGGTCATGTGAAAGGTTTGTATTAATCCAGTAAATACAATCAGCTGTACTCAACAGGAATGGAGTGAGGTGAACAGATGAACTCAGCTGAATTTGTTTTTAAATAGAAACAGATTGTTCTTGACTGCAGCTCTGTTGTTGCTCTGGCAAACTTTCAGTTTCATTTAAGCAACATGACCACAAATCTCTCCTGTTTTTCCAGTCTTGCTCCACCTTATACTGCCACTGTGTTAGGTTTTGTTTCTCCTCATGATTATAGTTACATCAGGCACAATATTCTGATCCTTAATAGTATCTGAATCAGATAAAGGAGTTCTGAGGTGTGTAATTTTGTACACACAAAACACATGATGCTTAAATGCCTGAATTATGTATCTATTCATGTATTTATTTTATTTTTTAAAGGTCACTTTGAACCACAGTATAAACAAGCATTTTCTTACTTATTTTTTTCTTAGTTTTTTGTTTTATGTGGCAACTCAGTATATGGTTTTATGATTTTGGTGGAATTACCCTTTACTGTATTACACAATAATGTTTTTTTCTGCACAAATAATGAGAACTAGACAGATTACAGCAATTTTATACAAGACTGAGTTCACATTATGGCACATTGACCACCAATTACCTGTAATTGTGAGATACAAGGTGCAGGTAGAGGTAAGCACAGCTGTGAAACAAAAACTCTACTCTGCAAAAAAATTAATGTTGACGAAGGATATGATCGAGCTGGCAAGTAGTAATATATTAAATCAACACTATAAAAAAATAAAATGATACATAATTGAGCTAAAGTAAACACACACAAGTAAATGCCGACCTGAATAAAACAGAATATGAGAAAAGCTGAAAGTCTGGCAACACACGATAAAATTTCAAAAGGTTTAAGAAAAAAGACTGGAGGCAGATATTTTACAGGTGAGGGCACACAGGACCCAGGATTGGAATAGGTGAGTGGATTTCGATATATGAGTCAGACTCTGAGCTCAAAATATGTGCTCTATGATGACTAGACAACTATAAGTTAGCAGGTATGAGGTAAAAGTACTCTCTAGTGATTATAAGGCAGGAGGGTTCAGGTGAGTACTGAACAGGAAGGACTGGATCAGAGGAATTCAGAGCAGAGAATCAGATTAGACAACAATGGCAGACAGGAAGGCAGGTCTGATAAACAGGAGAACAGGTTCAAGAAGCAGGGTCAGGTCCGATATCAGTTGAGATAACATTTGCCACAGCATTCAAAATCATTTAATTTTTTGGCATAACCTCTGGCATAGCCCTGACATTGGTCTAGGGGCATGATTCTCGCTTCAGGTGCGAGAGGTCCCGGGTTCAATTCCCGGACGAGCCCTGGCAAAGACCTTTACTGGGTGTCAAGCTACAATTTACAACACATTCCATTATTGAACTGTTGATTTTGGCTACCAACCTTGTTCTGGGCATACCACACAAGAGAGATTCATTACACATTAAGGATAGCATAATAACGGCCTACGCCTAACCGTCCAGAATCCACCCCTTTGGATCATGCCATTTCTACTCTGTCTTTGATTTCTAGGAAAAACAGGCCACGTGTCTTGGCTCGTTGGTCTAGGGGTATGATTCTCGCTTAGGGTGCGAGAGGTCACGGGTTCAAATCCCGGACGAGCCCTCCGTAAGAGCCAATAACAGTTCTTTGACTTTGCTTCCGAAACCATGCGGTATCGCACGTTGTTAACACACCCTCCTTCTGTAACTCTGTGTTGGCTCTCTATGAGGTCCAGATGTTTCACACTCCCGCAAGTACCTTCGTCAGTCTGAGGAAAGTTGGCCAGAGACCACCTCCAGATTGCTTTCACTTCACACGTTCCTTGAACAGGCTGCTCTGGAGAACAACGGGAAGTATGAGTCACGCCCTGGCAGCCCATCCTAGCCTCATTAGAGGGGCTCTTTAACTGTGGCCTTCCTTGGGAGCTGTGAATTGGCTCAGTCTTTGCTTGGGATTGATGAAAGGGCAGCATGATCCAAAGGAGAGGCGTTATGTCCAACTCCTCTAAAACTGTTGAGTGTGGGGTATTTATTTGCACATGCGAAGCTTCACAGACGCCCTCTCTCAAACCGCTTGTTTTCGCTGTCCAAAATGTGCACATCGTTGTCCTCCGAAGAGTGCCCTTTGTCCTTTAGATGAAGGTTGTGGTCTTGAGGTGTTGCTCCCTCTCTGTTGGGCCATCCTCTCGTGTGCCGTCTATTTAGTTTCTCCAGTGAACAGCTCTGACCACTATTGGCTGCACTGGAATGCGTACACCGCATTGCTCACTTGTGGTTTGGTGTCGGGTCTTTGGGGCGGACCAGTCTGTGTCTCAGCGTGATAGCGGGTTTGAAGTGAACAGGTGTGCGATGTTTCCCAACAATCCTTTTGAGTTTCTCTGACACACTTGCCGTAAAAGCAACGACCAGGTTCTTCCACTGGCCCTGTTCCAGAACAGGCCGCTCTGTTGTCCTTTTACCAGAACGGGACGCTGCCTTGTTGGGTACTTAGCCAGAAGTGGTTTTGTGAAATATTAAAAAGACAACAAACTGGAGCCAAGCTAGTTTCATGTGGCTCGGCCATGCTAGTGCGTTTCTCCTTCTAAGGATTTTTCCGATTCACTTTAACTCAACGCTGTTTAACCAAACGCTTGCCTCCAAGAGGCTCTGCCTGTCCTAGCTTGTTGGTCTAAGCGCATCCGTATTGTTTTGCTTCGAGAGGGCAGCACAATAGTGGTGTTTTCCAAATGAGAGTTAATTGAGCATTACGTCAACTCTTGGCAAAGAATCAACACGCTGTGTCCAGTAACTGCTTAGCCTAACTTAATGCAAGGCCTGAAAGCAGAGGTGCTGGCATAATTCCTCCAAAACATGAAAAGGCAGCCCCACTGACTGACGTCCTTGTGCAGTGTTGCTACCCCTGTGACGCATTTCAAAGCTGTTGAACGCAAGGAGCCAGCCCTCGCCTGGGCTCGTTGGTCTAGGGGCATGATTCTCGCTTTGGGTGCGAGAGGTCCCGGGTTCAAATCCCGGACGAGCCCTAGCCAAGGTCAGCGCCTGCTTCTTTGAGTGCTTGCGGCACTGCAACGTTTCTTCCCTCAGTTAATTTGACGTATTCCACAGTGCGCTGTTTAGCATGTCACAGAAAGGCTGCTAAGTTACCTTCATCAAGTGAACCATGCAGGATCCTTATGAGTCCCAAACCACTTTTCTCCACATTAGAATCACCACTGCTTCAGCCGACTGTGCCAGCTGTGCAGCTGGCTGGCTCGTTTCGGCTCGTTGGTCTAGGAGTATGATTCTCGCTTCGGGTGCGAGAGGTCCC
>OMLM01018724.1:0-25524 GCA_900302695.1 Helostoma temminkii | reverse complement strand
ACTGAATAAAAAAACAAAGTGAAAGAAAGCGACTTATTTAGACTATGTGTCATCGTCATTTTTAATCTTTTGGTGGACTTTGAATTAAACAATAAGGCGGCATCGCTCAAAGCTCTGTCATGAT
The DNA here is from genome assembly GCA_900302695.1 of Helostoma temminkii. Taxonomy (NCBI): domain Eukaryota; kingdom Metazoa; phylum Chordata; class Actinopteri; order Anabantiformes; family Helostomatidae; genus Helostoma; species Helostoma temminkii. The sequence continues at coordinate 25,400 of OMLM01018724.1, read as the reverse complement.
AATTAGAAACCTGGTTAAGCATTTATTTGGCAGAGAAATCTTATCTTATCTGAGGAAGTCCAGTTTCTCTAATCCCCTACTCAGTTAAGTTTAGTCAAAAAAAAACAAAAAAAAAAAAAAAAAGAGGCAGAGGCAATGCTTTTATATGCCCAGTCTACACTCTTAGGTTACCCTCCATAAATTAAATTCATAACAGAACATAAAGGAAAATGCATGAAAGTAAAGTTTCCCATTTATATAATAGGAACTAACTTACTGAAGAAAACAGTAAGCTGGTGCATGTAATGAATGCAGTGACACTGGAGAGCTTCGTTGCTGTTCTCATTGTGCTGGCACCTCCAATACATCAACACTCTGGCTCCATTCAGATGAATGAGAGAGCTGCTGTTTCCACACAGAGCTGTAGTGGTTCTGGTTATCATCATCTGACCAAAATAGGAGCTTTTAGTCTCTGACTCTGCTTAAACATGTGCACAGTTTGAATAAAGCTCTAAAGGCGTGAAGTTGAAGCGTGAAGAAGGAGCAGCACTGCTACACCTCATGTACTGAAAACTTCAAAATACAAAACTGGTGCAACATGTTGAAAGTTTAATTCTTTGTGAATCTTTGTTAGTTGTGAGACTATTACCAAAATGTGATGAGATTTTCATGCAAGTCCTGGGAACCCAAGTAAACCACAAAAAAATAAAAACAAAACAACCTTAATAAAAAATGTATTTCACTTCTGTTATTTTTGCCACATACACACATTTAAGATTGAATCATTTTCCCTTTGTCTCATTTGTTCCCTTTATGTAGACCACAAACATTCAAGCACAACTGTGCATTTCTAAAATTAGTTTTGATGAAGGTTGTCATAAAATGTTTTAGTTGCAAAGTTGCAGCCACACTCTGACATACATGTAGACCTGTTAGTGGGAAGAAGAGTGTAAAAAGATTAATTATTAACGGTTGAACCAGCAGATGAGGAGAAACAGAAAGGTAAATTAAGTGAAACTTTACCCCACCTTATAATAATAGTTCACACACGCTGAACATGACAATGACGTCGTTTACAAGAACAAAAATGCTGCGCACATAGACCTCACCCACAAAACCTTTGGAGGAAGACCCAGTGTGAACCAGATGATACAGGGCCTTGAAAAAGTCCTCACCCCCTTTGCCTTTTTTCTTATTTTGTTGCAATACAACCTGGATTTTAAATACATTTTTATTTGACACTAAAATTAAAATAAATCTACACAAAACAGTCCAAGGTGATAGAGTAAAATCAAATAAACATTGTAAAATGTTCTAAAAAATAAAAAATATGAAATTTGGTGTGTGTGTTTGTTTTCACCACTGCTATGAAGCTTCTAAGTAACATATACTAAAATTTTTGGTAAAGAAAAGAAAAATAAAAAAGCCATCAGTCACACTACACTCTCTCTTGTCCTCTCGAGACCACTTTCTCTGGCTTAAAAACCACAGACACACACTTATCTGAGAGTTTACCCTGACTCAACTTGAAATGCCTCTTTCTTTCCTCCACCTTACTTTACTGGACTGTTATATTTAATATTACTGAAGACAGAAACTGGCTCAACTACCATTTTAGGACAGAGAATCTAAACCCTGCTGTAACAAGACTGTGTGTAGCTGTAGCAACTGAACAGACTCCCTGAGGTCATGACCTTGCTGCCGCTCGACTTAAAGAAGCACAAAGACCTGAGGCCTGTTAGATGTGTAGTGGCTGCACACAGAGTGGAACGCTGTGTGTGTTTGCACAAGGATAAAAGCTTTTCTGTGTGACACAGGAAGGAAGGTTCAAATGGTGGTAAGGTAGGAGGAGTTCTACGCTAGGTGTGTGTGTGTTGTTCTGCTTTAACAGGCAGCAGGTGTAAAGTTACAGATGCTGCACACCTGTCAGGTACACAGTGTGTGTGTGTGTTTGTGTGTAAAAAGGACAGCATTTCAGGAGACAACAAGTCAAGTCGACAGGTGGTGACACACCTCTGACACACTCCATATCCTTCACCTGTCTCACAAAACCACTAACTTCCAAATCCAGCTCTGCTCCTCCCTCCGTCGTGTCCAACTGTTGCTCTCTACCCTACATTACTACTTAATGGTCTCTGTTTAAAGCTTAACTGATTATCTCATGGACAAAGGCAGGGGACAGACAGGCAGCGGAGGGCAAAGAAAGAAAACGGGAGAGACAGATTCAAAAGGGTAGAGAGTAGAGGATGTAAGGTTTAATGTTGGTCTGAGCAGAAATGTGAGAGAGAAAAGAAGCAAATAGAAGATAAAACGTAGTGGAGTGTGTTTTAAGCATCGAAGAAGTAGTAAAGTAGAGGATAATACAAAGAGGAAATAATGTAAATAATGTAGAGGAGTGAAAAGCATCAGAGTAGGAGAAGTAGTCTAGAAATCCTGAGGCTGAAATGAGTAGACGAGCAGATTTTAATCACCACAATAATCACGATATGACTTTTGTGCAGTCTTAGTAAAACTGGCTGATTATAAAAAGTTTATATTTTCCATCTTTGTCTTTTTCTCAATCAAATGCATCTCGAAATAAAAGTGCTTAAGGTACCTCCAAGTAAAAGTGCAGTATTTGTACTTTTCCAGATGTAAACAGGTGCAACAGGTAGTAGAAAGAGAATAGTAGAACAAGCCACAACATGTTTTTTTTGACACACAGACACACACACACACACACTTTCAGTTGCCGGACGCCGATACATAAAAAAAGAAAAGAGGGAGAAAGAACACATCCAGAATCAGTCTGTTCTGTCACTGACACTTAAAATCTGTGAACCATGCTTCCAAAAATCGCCTGAGTCAGGGGAGAAATCAGATTACTCTTCTGCTGCATGTATACACAGATTTCCAGTAATCAGGTTACTCAGCTCTCATGTAAACTCGTTCCCCGATTACCAGAGAAAGCTTCTTCTCTCAGTAATCTTCATGTAAACTGCATGTAAACGCAGTCAGTGTCTCCTCTTGTCTGTCATCAATTTAACAGCTCAGAGGGTTCATGAGCATTTTACTCTTGAGCTACAAGCAAAACAACATCAGCGTTACTACTCCCTCCAGGAAGATATTCATTACCTGAAATGAGGTGACAGTGCCATCCTTGTTTACCTGTCGAGTGATATGTTAATTTTTGGAATAGTCTCCTGTTGTGTATTTTATTTAGTCACAGTCAGAAAGCAACAACATCTGATTGCAGTGTTCCCTAACCCCTAATAAACATGGACCTTGGTTCTGACTTTCAGGTGTGAAAATGCCTGGTCAGACCTCATTAGTAGAAGCTCAGTCATTATGTGGTTATGTAATCTGCCCTGACACTAGTCAGAAACACCTCTGCACAGCTACTGATTCATTCAGCACTATCATAGAAGAATTCTGATGCTATTGAACAATGCTTCTTCTGCACAGACCAGACAGAGCGAGGTCACGTACCGACCACTCCGGGTGCAGCAGGACGTCCGTGAGCTCCAGCACCAGAGTGTAAGGAGGCTGGTAGTACGGCTCCTTCAGGGGGTCGGGCAGCAGCTTTGGACTCGTGGGCTCGATGATCATCTGATGTGAACAACATGGGACAAACAGAGACAGGAGGTCACACTGTGCATTCAGATATCAATAAGTATTAACCAGGAACATATTTCACAACGCGTCCCAGGTCTGATGAGGAAGTTGACAAGTCTGAGGAAATTCTGGAAGATCTGGCTTCAGAATGAAAAATCCAAACAGGAAGATGGGATGTGCCTGTATTAAGATATGGCTACTTTACGAGTACTGAAACTCTTTTTCACACAGTATAATTTCATAACTGAAAATTTCACTCCACAATTTCACTGAGAGTGCTGGAGGAAAAACCCAAACCAATATTTGAATTGTGGATTTATGTCCTCCTTGCAGAAAACTCAACTCTAACTGTAATTGCTGATGAAGGGTTTGGATTTATTATGCATGAAAGCATTTTTAAATATGTGTCAAGTACAGTAAAAGTCCAAGACCGTGATTTCTGGTAAAATACCTTATTCCAATTTTGCCTTAAAATTCTACTAACTCAGCTAAAACCTGGAGAGGACAGACCAACTCCAGTGGTTAAAGAGACGTAGGCATTCTTTAAAATCAGTAATGGTGTTTAGCTTTAGTAAATCACGTTTTATAGTATAATAAAAGACTGAAAGTGAAAGCAAAGTAGTGAGAGTCTGAGAAAACCAAGCAAACCCTGGACAATGTGGTAGTCGGCAGCTAGCTGAGGTCATGGCTGGGATAAAACTTGGTGACTAGGTGAAACGCCAATCACTTTTTAAAAATTTTCTGATGTGAGGTTGTATGTGAAAGAAACCACTGCAGAAAAATTTAAAAAAACAAAGAAAAAGAAGAACTTTTTAGTCACTGAAGCACTGAGATCTGTAACTGCCTGTCTGAGGACATCAGATCAAATCAAATCTTGTCTTAAAACATACTTTTATCAGAGAGGCTTCCAAAATTTAACTTAATCTTTTATGTTTTCTATGGTTCTGCTTTATTTGTTATGTTGCATTTTATTTATATGACCTTCGATGTGTTCTTTTATTTTAATTACCATATTTTATGCTCTTGTGAAGCACTTAACTCCAGTTTGGAAACATGGTACATAGAAACACTTATTATTATGGAACTGCTTTTATTAAAACAGCTGATTAAAAGCAGTTCCATGCCTGGTTATTTATAACATCATGTTAATCTTGCCTTGAGATTGTCATGGTCTTGAAAGTTCATAGGTCTTAGAGATATTAGCTTACTACCACTCCTGCGCATATATAATACCTCCCACCACCTCCCTCCACTCTGTTTCAAGGGTATGTAGGCGAAATGGAATTGGCCCTTAATGTGTATTTATTCAATATTCTTGGCCTCAAATTGTTACTTTTCAAAGCACTGAAAATATTTAAAAACTCAGCACAGGAAACTCAAGAGTCTTCATTCACTCACTTGTCTGTAGTCTTTGAAGTATTTGAAGGTTCTTTTCAACTGTTGCATAACTGGAGGATCTGAAAGAAATAATGGAGACAACATGGGAGAAAAATTAAACAAATGAGGCGTCTCTGGAGGAAAATAAATGATGCAGATTGATTCAACTCGAGATACTGTGAGGGCACACACAGATGAAAGGAGTTAAACAACAGTCGCACTTTCAGGTATGAACTGTTCAACAAATATCAGAGTGGATCAACTGATTATACAACTCTAAAATCAAGAATCGTCTGTGAATGAATGAAATGCATGAATGAAAATGAAGACAGGTATAGCTATAATGCATCACAGACAAAGAGCGACTCTTCCGGCTACACAAATAAACCCCCTGAAATAAAAAATACATGTACAGTCCAACAGCACGGCCAATATGGGAGGCATTTGGGTTTAGGATGAAGAGATCAGTTTTATGTTATGTACTGTATATCTGGATATGATATTTTGGTCATAATGTGTAGCCCTAATACTCCTGTTTCCACTGATCGCAGATTTAGTCTAAGAAAATGACCAGTTCCCCAAATAATCTCTCTTCAATCATATTTATCTGACCAGCACTCCAGTGAATAAAAACCTGGATTATAGAATATAAGTTACTTTATAAACTGGTGCATTAAAGTAGAATTACATATTCACATATATATAATATTAATAACTTATAGAGGTTTTCAAAAGTAGTATCACAGGTGATCAGAAATGAAGCTGAAGTCCGAGATGAGACAGGCTGATGACGATCCTGATAAACCAGCAAACAGAGTCCTGCTAATGACGCCTCCAGCTGTCAACGCCTTAATGACTAATAATATTAAAAAGACTGTTTCCCATGGGGCCGCGGGGCCATTACTGCAAACAGGAAGACAATAACAAGATACATGCACGTGCCTCTGTCTGTCCTTCAATCTCCACACATGCTGAAGCTAGCACGCTGTGGTCTCAGGGGACTCAATCCCCCAGAGTTCATAGCAGCGTGCTAAAGCAGGAAACAGAAGCCATCTGCCACACTCCTGCTGTGATGACGCGCTGTGAGTGCGCGGACACACACACACACACACACACACACGAGTGGATGTGTATATATATTTTTCTTCAGTCTGTAGGTTCTTCTTGCTACAGTATCATTACTGTAGTTTGGGAGACACACACACACACACACACATTTTTTCAGAATTAGCTAAACTACTCCTTGCATCACTGATATGCACTAGCAGTCATTAATACACATTCACTCTAGTTTGCCAATTAAACAACAAAAATAAACGTTGGTTTGCAGTTGTGTGTGTACAGCAGCATGAAAACAAGGTGACACGGACGCGGCTGCAGGTGTGTCTTCAGAGTCTGCCCAGGTAAATGATTAGTGAATCGACAGAATGATTGATTTTTGTAGAAACGCTAATATATATATAAACAGATAGTGGCAGTTACAGGGCATTTCACATTTTAAGCACAAAGACTTCTCTGCTTGCTCTGTGATGAAGCATTCACTCTTCAGTTTCACTGAAATTCTAGTTTCCTCCTCAGAAGAAAGAGTGCACAGAATAAACACACAAACAGCACACACCACACATGCTCAGTGGGATGAGAATTACCTGTTTCGCCATATACTAAACTGAATATTTGGTGTTGGATGGATAGAAAAGGGCTACAAGCAGTGCCTCTTCATTTCAGCCCATATTTCCAGAGCTTATTTTTGGCTCCCTGTCACACAGAGATAACACTCAGCTGCTGTAGATACACCAGGACTGAAGCTCAGCCTCTGGTTCCCCAAGTAAACACAAGGTCTGTGTGTTGTCACTGATGAAATGAAGTGGGGTGATAACATGTTCTCTGCATGCTTAACCCGCATCCTCCCACACAAACACACACACACATCGTGGGGGTGTAAGCTTGGCTGTTGAGTAACCTTTCCCTAGGGATCGTAAGCAAACACACTAATAGGAAAACTCTGTCTGTGTGTGTGTGTGTGTGTGTGTGTGTGTGTGTAGTATGCAATAAAGTGCAATGTACAATGATGTCAGGCCTCTGAGGTGTGTGTGTGTGTAGGGGGGGGCAGATTAAGACTTTTATGATGTTAATCAGTCGTGGTGATGTGTGCGGGGGATGGAAGAGTTCACCCAACCATCTGAGTGCCTGATCAGTGGATGAACAGAGGACAAACTGGAAAAAAAACTGAGAAGAGGAGGAATATTTGTCCTATATTCCTATTACTTCCTCCATATATTTGTGTATATAATATTCTCAGTTTTTTTCCAGTCCGTTGCAGAAGTGTATCACAATAAAACCATAACCAAAAATAAACCTTGCTCATTCTCTGCAAACATTGTTGGCTATGGAGGTAATCAAAGAGGCTGACTTCCTCCATATACAAATATATGGGGCCGCAGGAAAGTTGTTTGGCCCAATATAAGGTTTATTTTTGGTTATGGTTTTATTATGATGCACTTCTACAAGCTGATTTTGAAAACACTGTAGAACCAATCAGCTGATCTGCAGGAAGTATTAATATCTTATTACAGCTGAGATGAAAATATTTTACCAATTTTCCAGGGAGAAGATGTCTTGTCTCCTTTTTCATGTTTCTGGGTTACAGACATCTCTATAATTCTTATGTGTTATGGATGCAAATAAATAAACAAAAATAATAATTAAAATCAATAATGTAAATGTGACAAAGCTAAAAATCTGTATGTCCTGCTACTTCTTTGTCAGGAAAGAATTCAGTACTATTCTGAATCGCTGGTTGGCGGAAACATGGAACTTCAAGATTCGCGGGTATCAAGGAGCCCCTGTTAAGACATGGCCTCCGTGAGGGCAAATCAAATGCATCTAATATGATTTATATTCAAACATAATGCAAACAATTATTTTTCTCCATAACAAACATATGTCCTCCACATGCAAACCAATTGCTTGCAATACATATAAATAAACAGTACAATTTGAGCTCTACTTTATTTTTTGGACATTTGTTTGGATGTGAAATAACAGATCCTGTTTGCCACGTGTTGCTGCCTGTGTGCGTTTCATTCTGACAATATAGTGGGAGTGAGGAAGAGAAGCCACCTCCTCCTCTTTCTTCTGCTCTCTTGTTACTCTTTCATCTTTTCTTCCTTTCTAACGGTCCTCCTTTCATAGTCAATGTCTGCTCTTTGTGTGAGAGGCCTCACTCTGTCGAGCGGTCAAATCAGGGCTGTTTGTGTTTTCCTCGAAACCGTCCTGGGTGGGCCCACGTGGGCCAAACAACTTTCCTGGGGCCCTGAACCTGATCTGTTTGGTGAGGCCAAGGCCACTCAGGCCAAATCTACCCTAGCAGAAAGTTTTTATGCTTTCGATACACATACAACTGTAGATGCTGTGTCCCGTTTCTCCGAACAGAAAAATATCTCTGGCTCTTTATCTGCCTGCCAGATGTTTCCCTTGCAGGGCAATCCATAGTGTGCACAAAAAAGTGTCTAAAAAGCTCCACACAGCCGCAGAGTTGTTAAGAAGGAGAAGAAGTAACAGCATGTAAAGGAGAAACACAAAAACCTGGAGAGAGAGAAAATGGAGCAGAAGAAAACAAGTTGCCAGAAATCAGTTAAGGAGGCAGAAAAAATGAATGAAAGAGGGAAGGGTTGACCGAATATTCTGAGAAAAAAATATGAAAACAGAGGACAACACAGAAAGCAGGAAAGAAAGGGTCGAAGGAAAGAGAGAAGCTGTAAAGGAGAAAAAGATGAGCATGGATGGAAGTGGAAATAGTGTGTGGAAGAAAAAAAAATGGATGAAAAAATGAGGTGGAGGAAACTTAAAAACTAAAAGAGGCAGCAGAGCGCAGAAAAAAGTAAAGAGGTATGCAAGATAAGGAAGGATTAAAATGACAGATAGTGAAAGGGGGAGGTGACAAAGAAAAAGAAGAAATGCCTGGAGAAATGGAACAGAATTAAAGTGTTAAAGGGAAACAGGATGGAGAAGGTAAAGGAGGAAAAACAAGGAAAAATATGAGAAGAAAGAAAAGAGGTAGCCTGTAGATAATGAGATTAAAAAGAAATGAGGGATGAAATCAGAGGATGAAGGGATGAGGAAAGTGTTAAAGAGGGAGGTGTGGAGAGATGGATGAAGGGGCCTCTGTCCCAGACAAAAGCTCTGGTCAGGCTTGGCATCTGCTGTACAAAACACCACCTCTTCCTCCTCCCTCCTCCTCCTCCTCCGTCAATCGTTTGTTTTCTATCAGGGGTGACAAACGGCAGCGTGGACTGGCCTCTTTTATGTCTAAATGTCTCTGGGGATCCACTGGAAGCAAAGACTGTATTTGTTCATGTTAGAGCAGCAGTGGTGAGCACACTGCATAAAAACAAGAACGACTACGTGATAGTACATTTACATGTTCACACGAAGAGCGCAGCAACTAACCATTTTATTTTACTATTATAACTGACGTGTTACACGATACATATATTTTGTGAAAATGACAGACCAAACCCTAGAGATACTCAGTTTACCTTGCAAACATTTATCGGCTACTCGATTAACAGACAAAACCCTACACAGGAGTAAGCCAATTCTCATTTGTGGTCAGTGACATTAGAATTTTTTATTTTTTAATCTCACAGTTTTTTTAACAGAAAGCTCACAAAAAGCTGAGGGTGCCTTGATTTCAGACTATTATATGGAATTGCTAAAAAACACACACAATGTCTATTTGCCATGTGTTTAGCTATGGTTCTGTTTTCAATAGAGAAAACACAAAAGTGACTAGGCCCAGTCACAGTTTTCCTCTGAGGATCAAGGGTCATTTTAGATGTGACGCTCCTCTGCATCACAAACACAAATGCCGCTACTTGGCAGCAAATGAGTCTGTGGTCAACCTGTCCCACAAGACCTATTTATACATGCATTCATCCACTGCTCCCTCATCCATCCCTCTGCTCACCTTCTGCTGCTCCCAGAGGAGGCCTTGAGAGGGTATACTGAGAGGAGGAGGAGAGACAGAGGGAAGGAAGGACAGAGGAGGAGAGGATGGAGGAACAAGTGAAGGAGAAAGATGACAGAGAGGCTGAAGGAGATGCAGGACTAGGGTGATTCTCTTCTCCCTGAGGGGTCGTGAACTTTTTATCGTAGTCCCTAAGCTCATCAGTGATGATTTGTCCCTAAGGTCTCTATGAGGTTCCTGAGGTCATGATTTGCCCTCATTACTTTGAGGAAGGCTTATGAGAAATTTGCAGAGCATCATTTAGATTTTGGACCACACGCAAGGTCATAATTCAATATCATTTATTACCTTTCAGTAAAGCCAATATGTAATGACGGGATAATCGCGTAATGACGCCATGGCCTCGTGAAGTCGTCACCTATCAGCTGCTGCTTCCAGCAAGTTCAGTGTAACTCAAAATAACAAAGTAATATGTTTCAAATCCAGTCAATTCTCTTTTTAAAAACATTAAGCTATACCTAGTCCCCTTGTTATGTCTGTAGCTGGTTGACTGAATGCACTTCCTCTGCTGTGCTGCAATCAGCAGAAGAAGAGAGTTTTTCTTCTGTTAGACAATGTGTGTCAAACATGCAAATAATAAAAAATAATTATGAGAACAAATGCAATTTGGCAAGTTGGCAAGAAACCAGACACACAATGCTCCACTTCTGCTCGCTCTCAGTGGACTATGCAACAATCACAATGTGTGATTCCCTAGAGATGAGTGAGTGTCGATTCATTATACTGCAATAATGCAAACGCAAAAATTAAGGTAAAACTAATTTTAGCATAACTGTCACAGTATAAAGCATATGTAGTAAAAATGTTTGAGAAAAGCAGTACTTTTTTATGCTATTAGAACATCTATCTAGTTTAAACAACACAATATGACACCACAACAACTACTATCTGTCAGATGTAACTTAAGAGACTTAATCTCTGCACTGGTCTACTCTTGCATATAGAGTAGTCAACTCAACTACACCTGTCTACTTCTACTCCCTTATTCAGCTCTACACTTCCTCCCGCCCACTGCGCTCTGCCAACGAACGGCATCTGGTGGTAAATGTAAATGTAATTAAAAATGATTGCAGTATTTCTGAGAATCGATAAAGTATCACCAAAGATAATATCAGATATATCTACATTTTTCTATAAATTTTATTATGCTAGAGCAGAATATGGGAGGAAGTCACTGTCAACCCCGTAAAATGACGACAACAGACCACTGAAGAAGGCGGAGAGCTACTCTTTGTTAGCCCTGCCCTAGTCTCTCTGTGGCTGAACACATTGTCACCAGCAACAACTTTGCTGCTTTACCGCTAGGGTGATGCTTCAAAGTTATCGGTTACAACGTTATGTTTACATTTATCCCAAATTAGTGCAGCCGTCATGTCTTGACTTGCCAAAAATCCAAACACTATTATCAAAACTGTGGCATTTAAACAGAAAAACTTAAATGGTCCAATGTTGCCACAGCAGTACAACTGCTATGCACGAGCATCAAACACATTCTGAAGCTCCCCACCTCTAAATGATGATACAGCAGCGTGAGAATATATAACGTGATGTTTGTCTGATTGCTAGCTGGTGTCAGTGCCTGACAGCAGTCATTGTGTTTTTATTTGTTGTATGTCAAAGAAGAACTTAATGAAAGACTCCTAATAGCCGATGCTAACTGCTAACGTTCATTAGTAAAGTTCTGGCAACACTGTCGCTGTGCGTCGGTGTACAGAACCTTCTGTAGATAATTAAGACTCAAACACATTTCCAATTACAATGTGCGCTAGCTGTGGTAGCATTAATGCCTGTCTTCATTTTAGTGTGTTCAGGGACAGTACAGGTAATTTGCGTTTCAAAACAGTCAGACCCTAATAGGCTGCACCTGCCCCACAATGGCACAATAAAGTAGAAAACAATAAATAGGCCTTCCATGCGGAATTATTAACTAGTATAATATTATAGCATTTAAATAAGTCCTTCCTTCATGTCATATTGATAAACTGATTTAAAAAAAATGTATCTGACAGAAGTTATAGTTTTTCTACAAAAAAAAAAAAAAATCAACTAATCAAAAGTTAACAATTGTTTCAATTGAATAATCATTAATTAGATTAACCCATTAATCAAAAAAATAATCCATAGATCAATACAAAAGAAAATAATCATCAGGTGCAGCATTAGTCATTAGCATTAGAATCATTTTAAATTCAATAGTAACAAGCAAAGGGTTATCGGTTCTATTCATCCACTAGAGTTGTTAATGCAGTGTATTTCTGCATTTTGAAAAAGTAAAAAAGAAAACACAAAGGACAAAACCTAACTTACAGAAATTTGCCCAAATACATGGTATATACGTGAATGAAGCCCTTTGTGTAAAACCCATACACTTAGATCAGAAAAGACTGAACAGTATCCATATGTGTAACTACCTTACCTACATTCTTCTAACTAAACTGGCCATTGGAATAATTGATTTCCTGTAAACAGCTGTGAGGTTTTCATCAGGTCGATCTGGCGGGACGAATTCAGATCACCTACCAATACCAATAACCTCTTCGTCAATACTTCTGTGTCCCTGAGGTACAGTCCTGCCTGCACCCACATCACTCCTTCTGTTCCCCCTTTCTGATCCCCAATGCTTCCCCCACTACCAATCCATCCATCCGTCCTCTCCTGCCTGTCAGTGCTCACCAGACTCCATTCAGCTTTTCTTTGATTTTAGTTTATGTAAAAACAAAAACCTGCAGGCTGTAAAGCAGCATGTACAGAACAGCGCTACTTCAGGGTTTCTGTGTTTTGTCCAAGGACACCTAAGCATGTAGCCACGGGAAGACCAGGAGTCGAACCTGCCAACCCTGGGGTTAAAAGACGATTGCCCTACCAACTGAGCTATATGCCCACTGGGCCAGAAACCAGGACAGAAATAAAGACAGATGGAAACAGATAGAGAGAGAGAGGGGGGACAGTAATAAAGTTACAGACACAGAGGAATGGATGGAAAGATGGAGTTTTGCAGACAGATGAGGACAAAGTGGACCTCCGGGAGCATTTTATGATGGATGTAGGAAGGACGGAGGGAGTAAGGGGGAGGGAAATGTGCAGGCAGGACACAGACTAGATGTGTGGGAGGGAGTGTTATTGATAAAGCGATTATTAGTAGCAGCAGGTGATCAGAACTCGTTTAGCAGAGTCTAACTGCAGCAGATTGACCTGAAGGTACGAAAGCCCAAAAGCCTTTGCTAAACAGCACCAGCTGCTTTAGTCTATGTCGTCTGAACTGCATCACAGAAAACTACAATTTCATTTTGTCAGTTATTTTTTTAGATTTCCTCTGATTTGTCATCTAGGCTGCCAAAAACATTTAAATCAAAACCACATGCTGGTCTCAGAGAGTTCCTGCGAATTGTTACATACTGTAACCTAATGACACATTGCTCAGGAGTTCTTTTATACATTTTGTATTTTCCTCAAAAAGCACCAGTCACATATTCTGGTGTGCAGAGACCTAATTAGCTTTTTTAAACTTTTTTGTAATTATAGAAATAAAGAACTGGTAGTAATAACTGGTCACAGAATTCAGATTGTAAGGTTTAAAACTAAGCTTTTGCAGCCACTGAAGGAGATTTTGAGGAAGTTGATGTAATCTTTGTCTTTTCTTTTAAAAAATCTTGAATTGTTGATTTAACTATTAATCCAAGTTGTTGCATAAATTTGTTGCTATTCTGAGCTTCACTACAATTTGTTAGCAAAAAAAAAAAAAACTTTGTGGTTTTCTGGGATTTCAGGAATTTCCATTAGAAATTTGTTCTCAGGACGGATGACGTATAATCATTTTATCATTTGACATATATTTAATATATGCAATAAGGATCACATCTTACAAGTGGATGGTTAAAGACAACATAAAAGCTGTGTGAAATCTTTAATTTACACCAACGCAACCAGACACTGAGATGTTCTGCTGTTTTAAAGAGTAAATAAATAAAAGCACACTCACCTTTGTCAAACTCATCTGGAATCTGTCAGAGAAGCAAAGAGGAGAGAAAAATGATGAAAATGTGTACACAAAACAGCTGACTGACAATCACTGCAATGAATCAGTGCATCGTGTTGACAGTAAACATGTCAGTGTTACACTAGGACCAATCAGTGCCTCTCACTGTGGCGTTTGTGGTGACAACAAAAGGCTGATAGTTAAACAGACATGTTTCCCCACAATAAACAATCAACCAAAGGCTGGAGGGCACCATGTGGCAGCCTTGGTCTTACAGACCCACAACATCATGGAGAGTTTTGAAAACAGATCTTATAGAAATCCTTAGATAGGACCGCTTCAAAGAGGAAGAGAAAAGAGAAAATTTTAAAATAGATGGTAGAGAAGGGGAAGGAACAAAAATATAATAAAAGGCTATGAAGGAAGATACTGAGAAGATGATATAAAGCAAAAAATTTTTTTTAAATTCATGCTGCACTGGAGGAAAAATAAGCTTCAATCAGTGGGACAGCAACTGAATTTTCTGTACACTTTAAAATCTTGAACTGTTTTTGTGAAAAAGTGTTGTGGAAAGTAAGAATGAGGCTGGAGGAGGAGGAAGGGGGAAGGGGCTGGATGAGGAGGAGGAGCAGTGGGTATGGTGTTGGTCAGGACAGAGACTGGAGCTCTAGGGTAGGACTCCACCTGGTGGCCATGAAGCAAACCTAAACGTGTGTTTACTTCGCACGCAGGACCAGTTTACACAGTCATGTCCAGAGAAAATAAAGGAATTTGTCACGTCAAACAACTGATGTTCAGCAGAACTAACAACAAAACACAACAAGAAAAGCTTTTTTTCTGTGGGAATATGACAACATTTGGTCACTACTTTGCTTGAAAAGGGAAACAGTAAATGGATTATATAGTTGCCAAACATTTTTTTGTCAACCTAATTAATGATTTACTGATCTCAGTAGTGAATTCTCTTTATAAAGTGCCAATTCACAACAGAAGTCATTTCAAGGTACTTCACAAAGTTTAGGAGAGCACTAGGAGACAGTGGTGAGAAAAAAAAAAATCCCTTTAACTAAAGAAACCTCCAGTAGAACCAGGCTCAGGGTGTGCGCCCCCCTGCCTCGACGGGTTGGGGTTATAACCAATAAAAGATAATGTCCAGGTATTGTCATTTATTTGACCTATTTAGACCTGTCATTGCTACATGCGTGAGAAGTTTTGTAACCGTTTGGAACTTGCTTGTTCTTTCAATTAGTCAAAAAAAAAAAACTTACAACTCACCACAACAAAACATCCATTTATTACATATGATTACAAAGTAATTAGCCAGTGTTACTTAAAAAAACACCTGCATAAGTGCAGGGCTGAGTCTAATTCTAATAATAGCATACATGGTATTTAACTGTTTTCAACCTCTCTAGCTTTTCTGGGGCTGTTTAATTTCTAAACTCAGCGAAGTAATTCTGAGTGAAAATGAAATTCAGAATCAGAATAAAAACTTTTCTATTGTACAGAAAATACAACATCCACATCAAAGCAGGGGGAAGAGGTGGTGCTTGTTCAGCTCTTTATAAAACTGCGAGTAAAGACAGGCTGAAACTGCCTAAAGGCAGAAATCTGTGTGCAAAGAAAGTGATTGCCAGTCATGAAGCTTTACCGTGTCAAGAACAAATACTAATACTAGTAACTACTTTTTGGTGTACACGTTTTTGCGTGTTTGCATGAACCAGCAGGATAAAGGACATAGAAGCAAATGTGAAAGTGTAGCCGTTGTTGTAGTAGTAGTAGTAGTAGTAGTAATTTACATTTATCAGTGACTCTGACAAATGGGGGTGAAGCTGTGGGAGCAATGCATGATGCTTTTCTCATGAAACTTGACAGAGCAGTGAAAATAAGTCATTAGAGGAGACAAGATACTAACATAAGGTGGTGAATTGACGTCAGGGGCAGAGATCAGCTGCTGCATGTTGGGCTGCGTGGGTTTACAGTGAAGTGAGGTGTGAAACAGGCCATTAAAACCGCATCGACACCTCAGAACGACCGTAGGGCTGCAGCCCGGGAGAGCATGAGGAAGCCTGGTTCCCACACACCAGAAGCAGTGTGACAAAGAAATAAAACACAAAACCACTCACAGCCCATGAGATGTGTAAATGAATAACCAAACATTCAATCTACTACTTTCTTGGTTTCTCCAGTGTCTGCAGGTCAGCCAACCTGTCGATCGCAGCTTTCACATTAATCTAAACTGAGAGGACCGAGAGAACAGAAAGTGATGAGTCATCAAATTTCTTAAGGAAACTGCATTTAATTTCCAGCTGTTTGTCTCTTTGTTTCCGAGAAACATGATCAGGCAACCGAACGCTACTTAATCTCAGATGTTTGTTTTGTTTTGTTTTTATTTATCCGAGCATCTAAATCAGCTTCTGCTCTTTTACTGACCAGTTTGTGATTGGACAGATGCTGCAGGTGATCTGTCTTTTATATTTGGACAAAAAGTTCAGAACATTTCATCGTTGTCTTCAAGACTTCAGATCCTATTTTTTTGAACATTTCACCATTAGTTGCATCCTGTTTCTTACAGTGGTTGACTCCGACTCTGGTGTAAAGATGCCATGTGTGCGCCACGTGTGAAATCCAACAGCAGCAGCACACTTTGCCATAGCCTTCACAAGTGTGCACTTTGAAGGAAGGAGGACAAATGTCCAGTCCACTACAGGAAAGAAAACTATTTGAAGTGTGAGACAGAAGTGGGAGATAAGTGTGCCGTTTCAACAGCATCCCTAAATCCCTCAATGAGTCACATGCTGTTTGAGAATTTACTTTACCAACAGACTAATGCTGGTGATATACCTGTCTTTTACCATGTGTACACAAGACATCGAAGCCTGATTCTCAGTCATTCAGGTCTCAGTTACCCTAATGGTTCTGTTCAGTGGCAACTGGACTTGCTTTTTCACCTTACAGTTGAAAGCAAGTCCAGTTTCATGTCCTTGAGCACCAGACTTAAGGAAGTTATTGAATGCAAAAGATTTTCAACCAAATATTAAACATTATGGTTATATTTACTGTTTGTAAAGGTAAATACCATAATTTTGTGAAAACTTCATTGTGGTGGTGTATAAAATCATAAAAACTCTGTCACCGCCCACATACTTCCACACACAACCATATATGCTCACATGTCCTCCTTAAATCAGTCATTTAGTTGATCCGCAAAACTTTACTCAGGATCCTTTTTGAAAATCTATTCATTAGATTTTGAATTTACTCATAAAATGATAAAATTATTCAAATTTCAACCAAAAATGTAAAACAATTGATGGTTCTAACTTCTCAAACTTTAAATGTTATATTAAATTTATTTTTTTTTGTATGAACTACTGAGATGAGACATTTAATTGAGTTCAAACGAATCAATACTAATTGATAAAATAATTCATCATACTAGTCAATTAAAATTTAGAAAAACATAAAATTTGCTCGTCACATTCCACATATTTATCACAACAAACAAAAATTAGCACATACATAAGCATAGAGGCTTTTGGAAACCGAGTTTGAAGTTGCAGAATATCTGATGACACGATCAGACAACAATCAACATTGCTGTTCTGAGGTTTTGGTAATTTGTCCAAGATGTAAACACAAGATAAGAAGTGTGTCCTAACTTCCTGTCCCTCCACTTCACAGCCTCCTGAGAAAAAAGTTTAGGTTCAATAAGATGTAAAACTGACAGTTTCTCCTTTGAAGAACTTTTTCCCATAGTTTCACCTCTGACATGTGCCTTCTGAGGGGGGCAGAGAGGTAAGAAGGTGTGAGAAGTGTGTGTGAGCTTGTGCCTCAGCTTTGAAGTAATTCAGTCTGCCTGTTGGCTAGACAGGATACAGCCACAGGTTTATAATGTGTGACAGTGGGAAGGAAAGATTCCTAAAATAAGGCACGGAGGTGCAGACAGGTCCTGGTTCCCGCATTCTAACAAACAACAAACAAACTTTACAGCGAAACTGCATCAACATTCATCACAGAAACCTTGTCTTGTTAAGGCAACAATTAAAAACACGCATGCTTCTGCTGCTGAACTGCAAAAAAAAGTTTTTACTGCTCTTAACAGAGGTGAGTCCCCAAAAATGAAACTATTAGTGGTGGTGTGGTAGCATTATTACCACAGAATAAGATGGACAATGTGTCTGAGACCACACACACACTCCTGAGTATTTTCTTTGAAAATAACTAAATTTCCCCAAACACTTCTGGGAGACTCCACATGCCACAATCCTGTTTAACAATGTGCTCTGAGGAAAACAGTTTGGCAGGTCTCAGGTGAGAAAAGTGTGCCTTCTGGAGGCTCTGACCAGAGCCACGAAACAAGCTTCACACTAGCGTGAGAAGTGTGTCATCTGATGGGTGCTGGATGCTGGATGACAGGGCGGCCAGGTGAGATAAGTGTGCTCGCTGAAGAGACGGATGTCTTGTAAATATGACTAGCAGCATAAAACAGTGGAAAATGTGTGTGTGTGAACTGAAGCTATCCTCCCTGGTGAACCGAGCAGAGACAAAAGACAATTTTCTTCTCAGATGCTTTTTTGGCCCCAACTTGGTCAAATAATTAAAAAATGCTGAATTGCAAAAGAGCTGAGGCAAGAAGATTATAGTTTTTGAGCCTCTTTATCTTTAATTCCTATCATACAACTACAAACAAAAATAACAAAGTTGGATTTTCTATTAATCTATAACAATCTTAATTCCCTGTGACCAAAAACTGTTTGAATGTTGCTGATAATTTCCACTTTAATGAAGCACTTCATGGTCGAAAAAACATGAATAATAAAGTGATACGTTTATAATAAAATATTATATTAAGTAAAGAAAATAAATATAATTTCTCTTTGTCAGCTTTCCCACAGTCACTGGTGAAAAAGGACACTTAGCAAGAAGCCATTGTCAGGCGTTTGGCTCTTTGCTACCAACAAAAGGATCCTAATGAGGCAGAAGTGTGTCCTTTGAAGTGATCGTCTTCCCACACCAACACCCCGAACAGCAGATCCTTTGAGAGCCGACACTGGGACCGCAGAGACTCAGATATTTTCAGATCAAACCGCTCTGGTTTAACACATTTTGTTACCAACACTGACCTTAAAGCATGGCCTGCAACCTAAAGGTTTACAGAACACAACAGGGAAGCCTGTCATCACCCACAAATTACAGCTGCTGTTTTAAAACATGACCATATCAATATGATATAGATTATCTACATTTTCCGTTTAGATCATCCAGGGTGTAAGTTTCATCACAATATCTCTCAATCATTTATTGATTGTCTTATTTCTTTTTTTATTCCAAAAAAAAGTGATTTTTCCTGAACCACCTTACACATCTGTATCTAACTGGTTAGAGATTCACAGTGTGACTAATGTGGACCGTAACCTACTGATACTGAACTGAACTGAACTGATGATGGTTTCAGTCTTATTTCCACGACTCTGCAACAACATCTGGTCTGGTCACAGATTTTACATGTTTAAAATGATAATATACATGATTATGCAGCACCAAAGTTTTACAGCATGTAGGTCTCTGACTGCTCCTTTAAACTGAACTGATACGTCAGTGAGTGGCACTTTGTGATTAATCCAATAATCAGACAGGAAATTATTTTTCTTCACTTAAGTGAAGCAGGAGACAAACAAAAGAAAACATTGAAAAAGATTAGTGTACAAAAATATTTAGAAAAAAACTACACCTACTTCTCTGCATTTAAGGGCCATTTCACATTTAGAAAACCCTTCTTAAAATGGAAACACTACTACTACTACTACTACTACTACTAATAATAATAATAATATATAACTTAGTACATAACTAAAAGACAGTGGACTGCCATTTTAAATGAGGACTTTAGTATTAATGTTAATAAGACCTTTTTGCTGAATAGTTTCAGCCCCTCTTAGGAGCAGTGGAAGTGATGGCCCTTAGTCTGTGGATGTGGGATAATTGGGCTCTTTGATGTTCCTCTCTTTCCCAAGCTCACGGCTCAGACAGGCGGTGTCGCAGGTACCTGTCGAGTGTGCTGCTCAGTCACCTACATTACAGTATGACAATGAACAAAAGGGGAGGCTGAAGGTGAGATAAGTGTGCTCCCTTCCTTTCCCATACCAACACCTCCAACAAGGCCCAACTGTCTGCATGACGGTCCTGAATGAAAGGTCTCGGCTGTCCACATTTACACATCTGTCGGCACAGACACACGCCACAGCGAGCTGCGAAGTGTGCCATTTACAGCGCGCTGTTCAACAGGAAGAGCTGAATAAAACACCAGCACACATCAAAAGGAAGCAACGACAAGAAGGAATTGGCGGCTGTGTGCCGGAGTGAGCTGATACACCAGAGACGTGAACGCCCCACGTGAGCCTGAATGGATGACTAAATGTGTCTTCACTGTGTGGCCACACAAAGGCAGGCACTGACATGGACTGTTGTTAATGTGTGCAGGATCGCACGTGGAGAAATTATGTGTGTAAGACAATAAAACTTACCACGTTTCCTTGTTCGTCTACTGAGTTGGTGCCTGAAAATGAAAGAAACAGAGTTTCACATGTGTGTTCAACACAAATATCCCAAAATATCAACCCAAGTTCAAACTTTAATATTTATTTTTAGGACAGCTCTAAGAGTTTTATGGCTCTATATCCTAGAGGGTAATTATTATTATTATAATTTTTTTTAAGAAAATAAAACATTAAAAAGAGCGTTACTGAATTTCCTCCAGTTCCAACCAAAATGTGTAGCAAATCTGTTAAGCACTAGAGGTTGTTATTCAAGCAATATAGTTCCTGGTATTCCTTATTTCAAACTTTGTCAGCTCTACTTAAATCTAAGTAGCAATTAGTTAATAAATTAATTAGCCAAACATAATTAATCTACAAGAATTTTTCAAGCTTTAGTTTCTCAAATGTGAGGATTTTTCTGTATATAACATTACTGTTAATTTGAAAGTTTTTCAGTTTTAGACTACAGTTTGGAAAAAATTGGACATTGAGGACACAAAATATTAAATTAGACATAGATCTGCACATTGACAGTAAATCAATAATAAAAAAATTGTCTAACAAAGTGACAAAAATATAAAGTATAACATCAAATATTTAATGAACTTTACCCATAAAAATGGGTACCTCGTCACCAAACATTTTTCCAGCCTTGGTGAAACATTCAGTCACAGAAACAATTTCTCATCTACACCACATGATCATTTCATATTTGCCAGTCACCCACATCTAAATAAACAGGATTTAACAAACCTATATGCTGGGAAACCAGATAAGAGATGTAAACCTGCATGTGTCTCCACACCGTTATAATCCACAATATATCCAAAGATTATTCCAATGGAGGAAGCAATAATAATATTCCATTCAATATTCCATATGTGCGAAAATATTGTGCCGAAATATTCCGTGATATGTGATGAGGAAAAATGTGAGAGAAGGTAAATCCTTGCACTTCCAATGCTTTCAAAGTAGCTTCTGAAATTAGAAAATGAATATGTATATCCATCTTTTGTCTGCTCCTCTGAACTGCACGGCTCCAAATTCGGACAGAAAATAAACTAAAAGTGCCAAGTTCTTCTTTCTGCCACATCAGAAACCAGATGTAGAGAAGACGGAGAATCCCACTATGGCCTTATCCCAGGAAAAGCAAAGATTCAGCGTCATGAAAAAGCCTTAAGACAAAAGCACCTCCGTGATCTCCGCAGAGGAAAGAGTCCCTGCTGGGTTTGACAGCGTCCCGGAGAAGTGACTTGACTGACTGCTGCTGAACACCAGCACACACTCCGTACTGTTTGATGAGCATTTTCCTCCTCAGACAAATCTTTTATGTTGGCTTCACTTTCAAATCTGACTCTTAGATACCTGCTGCTCCTCCAAGACGGTAAAATCTGAATTTATATACACTTTGTTTTCCAGACTCTTGCCGCCATGTAAGCTTTTTTCTTTTTTTCCCCCCCCTTTCTTTTTCCTTTTTTCCCTAAACAAGCTGCTTCAAACTTCGTTCAGAACCTGACTCCTAGTCAAAGCTCATTGAACTATTTTCTATCTGACAAACTGATGAAGTAAACCTCTTCATCATCCTCAGTCTCACTGTGCTCTGAAGACATGCTGCTCATCACTGTCTGACAGCTGCCAGCTCCACCCGTCTGTGGGCTGTCCCTCTCGACAGGAAGCTGAAGGCGATAGACCAAGAACACCCAGTGTTTACAACATCTCTCCTCACTGACACAGAGGCTGGGGGATGATCATCAAATCCCATTCAGCCAGATTCCAAAGATCTGATTTTATTCGACAAATGGATCAAAACCAAAAAACATTCAATTAAATAGCAGGTAGAAATGTTACGAGATCAGAAATTTAGAGAGCACCACTGAAATTCTACAGCGCTCAATACATATTTCAACACCTCAGTATAATAAATAATAAATAAACAGATGAAACGAATGAATTTCAACTAACTGATTTTTTCGAGCCAAAAATAAATAAATAAATAAATAAATAAAGATTTTTCCTACTAATACTGTCACTTTAAATAGAACAATAATGTTTACCTCAATTATCAAAAAAAAAAAATCAACCACACAGCACACACAGCATGCAAACACACACACAAGCACACAGCCGGACGGTGACACTATGCAGTGTTTCCCCTAGGTTTACAGTAAGGGGGTGTTATCCGATATGGATATGTTAGTGTAAGAGAAAAAAGGGATGGTGTAGGTTGCATAATTTGGCAGACAAAAATTGCCTGTGGACATTTGATATGTTAAGTATCAACATATTTGCGACATGTCTGTCTGTGTGTGTGTGTGTGTGCACATCGGGGGAGAACTCCAATGTGCGATACAGAGAGCAGAGGAGACATCAACAACAAATTTTAAAAAGAAAAAAAATTAAAAAGAATAAATAAATCAACATACAATTCAACTAATTATTTTAACTGTAGGTTATATGACATTAATCATTTAGTCAACAAATCCCAAAGGTGTTTAATTTACAATCATAAAAAACAGCGAAATAAGTTGTTTTTAAAAAAAAATTTATATAGATTTTTAATTTTCTGTTGATAAACTAATTTTACAGAAATAAAAAAGAACACAGGCTGGTGACAGTGTAATCTGTTACACTGTGACTGTTAAAAGACAGAAAAGCAGTCTACCCCCACTGGCAACCCCCTCCCTCTCTAAAAGGTTAAGTTCATTTTATTCAATTTTATTTTCTATATAGCTCCAGATCTCAACATTAAGGTAACATTACCTTGTTCTTTTATTAAACCAACTAAATAACCTGATGTTATTCATCTAATTTACGTGACAGCATTTCTTCTCTGCTCTCTGTATCGCACACGAAGCTCACACACACAGATGAGCCAACCTAGTCTCCTAAACATTACATTTATGATCACGATTACGTTTTTATGGTAAACATAATGACCATATGTTCACAATTAAAGTAAATGACAAGTCCAAATACGTTAACACTTAACATATCAATTAAATGTCCATAGGCAACAAATTTTTGTCCACTGATTTTCTCTTCTGCTAAAATATCCGATCTTGCAGTTCCGCATGCTGATATATGACACCAACTTTATGAACGTGTTTTATGGTTGGGTTCAGTCACTCACAGCACTGGGTCAGAGAAAGACTGGAGTATTAGTGAGAACAGATAATTTAACACACAACGTCTGGATAAAAATATAAACACAAACATGATCTGTCTCTAACCAACATGTTTTTTTTGTCCCTCAATCTAACCTCACTAGGACTCTGGTCTCAAACTCAGGTCTGCAGATTGTTAGTCCTGCACATAATACACCCACCATCCATGCAACTGCCTCCTGGAGGCTCAATTCCTGTTAATTAGCGTGATGCTTCATTCTTTTACAATGTTGCCTGACAACACAATGATTAGGTTAGCTACCAAAACGTAGTCAAGTTGTAGTTTAGTTGACTTGTAGTTTAGTGACTGATTACACAGCACAACTTAGTTTGTCACCTGACCAACTATTTTACAAACTCACAGACTGTAAAACTGAAGACACTAAAAACACACATGAACCCGAACTAAGTTTGTTTTCATTCAGTGCCGAAGGCTGTTGAAAGCTGTTTCCTGTCCAGTAATCACAAGCTGTGGCTTCACTCCAAGGTCAAAGCCATGAGGCTGATAAACTTACAGTGAGGTGGGCACAGCAGGTTTCAACACCAGTCTGCAATGTGTCTTTTGTCCATAAATTCAAGCCCTAAAGATCAACACATTAGTCTGCAGGGAAGATTTGTACAAAACAGCCTAAATCTGATACTCTCTGGCACCTTCCCAAAGTTTCTGTGGCCACAGGATGAGGTTACCACACTCACCAAATATGTAGACGATGCTGACTGCCCCACCGATTCCCATGAGACCAGCCAACCGTAGCACCATCTTCTTAGCATAGGCGGTGTTCTCCTTCTGGTTCTTGTCCTCTGTCTGTTCTCCCTCCTTCTCTGTCTCCCCTCCCACAGGAGGAGGCTGGCCCTGGACAGAAACAATGCAGCAGGTTCTTATTGTCAATTATATCGCAGATGAACACAGGAAAGCACTGTTGTGCTGATCATGGGCTTTAGTCTAAATTAAGCATTAAGTGATTACAGCAGTGTGAGGTTCAGTCAGTCAGACAGTTATCAGAGTGGAACTGTCTCATTGTTTCCTCTAAAACCACATTATTGTTTCTAAATAATGCAACTGATGATAAATTAAAAAGTAATTAAGAGGCTAACCAATTAAACTTTCAGGTCATTAAAATACAACACAAATGAATTAACTAATGCACCAAATATAGTCGTTAAAAGTGCTGCATTGTAATAGTGAGAGTCTAAGGTAATTAAATTAAAACATGTTGCTCTTTTTTCCCTCTGGAACATTCAGTTTCCCATGTTTGTAGCTCCAACATCTGCGCTTTTAAAATACCAACCTAAAGGGTCAGTTTGTGAAGAGAAGAAATGAAATTAAAGTTTGTAGAAGCTTTAGTTTAAGGTCAAGACAAGCACCGATGCAGTCTATACACACGGCTACAACAGAGTGATAAAGGTGCAGCAGCGGATTTACTCGGCTTAATGGAGACATGATCTTAAAGCTACAATATGCAAGTAAGCTAGCACTGGCATGAGTCTCGAAATCAATCCACTGGCCTTCCTTCTCCCTGATCTCCTGCGCTCTACTACCCTCAGCAAATTATCAAATTAGAATAAATAAGAGGCTGCAAAACTAATCAAGGAAAAAATGACTAAATTCTCTGAGTGGTTATAACAACAGGCTTAAAAAATGTTTAGAAGCGAATATCTCTGCACTGCTGCTGTTTTATAAATCTGATACCAAGGAGGTGTCGTCAGCCACAGTTAGATGAGATCTGGAAACATCCCCCCCC